>CAJHNH020000301.1:274373-293358 GCA_905116865.2 Candidula unifasciata
AAACATGATAATATATTTTAATATGCATTACATGTAGTCTTTAGGGCGAATAGGAAGGTTGACTGATTTTTAGTCACTGCAAATGTCTGCTTCGGACAATAGTTAGCTGTTGCATTTTCCCTTACATGTAAACTGAAAAGATACAGTTTCGTCCTCCAGCTTACTGGGATGAGTGCACGGTGCGACACTGTGATCTGCGGATTTCATTTGGAATGTTGTTCAACTTAAATTATTGAGACTTGTGGAAGCGACAGCTATATACCGCTTTAGTCCAGAATTATGTAGAATAAAGGGCATGCTCTTCATCTTGTATTTCTCTTTTTCTTCTTCTTTCCTTTACTCCTGGAATGCTTCTTGACATCAGGGCAGGAAGAGGTCTCTGCAACGGGCCCTTCTGTTTGCTTCATATAAAGTACTTTTCAGTTTCTCTGATATTTATGTCGGCCATGTTCTACGTGGTCGACCTCTGGACTGTTACCATTGCATCTGTATAACATTGCTCTCTGTGGTGTCCTGTCTGATACCAATCTTGTTATATGGCCAAATCATTGGATTTGTTGTCTACCTATCTTGAGTTTACCCTGGTGAAACAGACAGTTTTTGAGGTAGTAAATTTTGTGTTTCAGTTTGAAGGACTCTTTTATTAGTTTATTTTAATCCATTTTGCTGTTGTACGCACCTGATGAGACACAGCGAAATTTGCCATGCAATAAATGCTGCAGTCTATTTTTTTTTTTTTTTTTTTTTTGCCTCTTCCTCTGTAAAGTGATGGCGTTTTTCTATGATGAGGGCATGGTGGAGGGGCGGGGTGCGTCAAAATTAAACGTCCTAATCTGTACTGTTCTTGGCGACAGCACTAGCCATGCGACCTTTAATCCACAGGCTTACGACAATTCTGTCTACACTGCCCTAAAATGCAGTAAATACAGACACTAGTTATATTCATTTTTTCGAAATAATATTATCATTTTATGTATACTAATAATTATTAAATGCGGATACACACATAGCCTTCTCATGATGCGATTAAATTTCAGACAACAGCATATTCAGTAGTGTGTCGCCATACACAATTTGGAAAGCTCTGCTTTGGATATAAACGTGGTGTCTATTGACAGACATAAGTTTTGAAAGGTCTGCGTTAGGCCTAGCTTGGGTCGCTTTGACAGACACAGAGTTTCAAAGCTTCTGCTGTAAGCATTTAATTGGTGTCTATTGACAGACACAAGGTTTCGAAGATTCTGCTTTAGGCATTCAATTAGTGTTTATTGACAGACACAGAATTTCAAATGTTCTGCTTTAGGCATTCAATTAGTGTTTTTTGGCAGACACAGAATTTCAAATGTTCTGCTTTAGGCATTCAATTAGTGTTTATTGGCAGACACAGAATTTCAAATGTTCTGCTTTAGGCATTCAATTAGTGTTTATTGGCAGACACAGAATTTCAAATGTTCTGCTTTAGGCATTTAATTAGTGTTTATTGGCAGACACAGAATTTCAAATGTTCTGCTTTAGGCATTCAATTAGTGTTTATTGGCAGACACAGAGTTTCAAATGTTCTGTTTTAGGCATTTGCTGGGGTTGGTGTTTTTAAAAAAATACAGTTTCGGAATTTCTGCTTCAACTTGCATCCTATTGCAAATCACAATATACACGACTTTATCTTTCTTTACCTGTTACTTCCCCTTCCCTATTTTTATTTCTTCCTCTTGTATGTCTTCTAGATATTACTTATTCAGAAAATACGTCTGAAATAGTGTGCATAATCAAACAAACTCGATTGTTTGTTAATCACAGCCTTGCAGTCGTTAGATGTTTTCCTTCGTTTAACCAACTAGTTCGCACTGTACAAAAATAATGCATTCTGCCTGCCAGGTTACTTTTTTGTTGGCTTCATAAAAAGATTGGCATTCGCTGTCCGTATGGTACAACTAACCTTCCAACGTCTGTTGTTTTCAATTCTGTTTCATTTTTTGTTTTAATCTAACGCCTACTTTATAGAAACAAACTCAAACGCTTGTCCCCAAATTGCTTACATTCATTTTTCTGTCCTTCAGTCGCTTAGTTTTGTTTTTCTTTCTAATCGATGATATTCTTGTCTATTTTTCTGTCGTAAAAAGAAAAATAATCAAATTCGGAGGTTCTGAAGAGGCCAGTAATGAGTGAAAATGTTGTTGAAAGAAACATGAAGGGAAACAAAAACAGGTGAAACATCTTCAAATGTTCACAGTTACCACAAAACGAAAAGAACAAAATACATTTTTTTTTTATACAAACTATACTCGAGTGGGCAATGGAAGGTTATCGAGTTCAAGCTAAAACAGTGACATAATGTTAGCAAATATAGAAATAATTTGAACAATTACAGCCTTGGAGGGTGCATAGCCAGGAGCAGAGACAGTGTTGGAAGTGTAATGCAGTCCCCTAGTTAATACTTGAAATTGAAGATGTAGTGTGAGTGTGTGTGTGTGTGTGTGTGTGTATGTGTGTGTGTGCATGCGTGTGTGCAGTGTTTTAATTATTATAACAAGGAATAACATCAGCACTATTATCATTGCTTGATATTTTACTAACATAGACAGGGCAGAGGAAATCATAGACAGGGCAGAGGAAATCATAGACAGGGCAGAGAAAATCATAGACAGGGCAGAGGAAATCATAGACAGGGCAGAGGAAATCATAGACAGGGCAGAGGAAATCATAGACAGGGCAGAGGAAATCATAGACAGGGCAGAGGAAATCATAGACAGGGCAGAGGAAATCATAGACAGGGCAGAGGAAATCATAGACAGGGCAGAGGAAATCATAGACAGGGCAGAGGAAATCATAGACAGGGCAGAGGAAATCATAGACAGGGCAGAGGAAATCATAGACAGGGCAGAGGAAATCATCGTGTGATAAAAGCTGTCTCAGAATGTGTCTTGTTTTTCATTAGTTTCCATGACAAAATAAAAGTTTCTCGGCATTATACCCTCCGCCCCCCCTTCCCCGTCCACACACACACACACCACTTCCGTCCCTCCCCCACATACACACACCTTCCCTCCCTCCCCCACAAACACACACCTTCCCTCCCTTCCCCACATACACACCACTTCCCTCCCTCCCCCAACATACACACCACTTCCCTCCCTCCCCCACAAACACACACCTTCCCTCCCTTCCCAACATACACACCACTTCCCTCCCTCCCCCAACATACACACCACTTCCCTCCCTCCCCCACATACACACACCTTCCCTCCCTCCCCCACATACACACACCTTCCCTCCCTCCCCCACATACACACACCTTCCCTCCCTCCCCCACATACACACCACCTCCCTCCCTCCCCACATACACACCACTTCCCTCCCTCCCCCACATACACACCACTTTCCTTCCTCCCCCACATACACACCACTTCCCTCCCTCCCCCACATACACACAACTTTCCTCCCTCCCCCACATACATACCACTTCCCTCCCTCCCCCCCCCACATGCACACTACTTCCCTCCCTCCCCCACATACACACCACTTCCCTCCCTCCCCCCCCACATACGCATCACTTCCCTCCCTCCCCCACATACACGCCACTTCCCTCCCTCCCCCACATACACACCACTTCCCTCCCCCCCCCGCCACATACACACCACTTTTCCCCCTCCCCCACATCCACACCACTTCCCTCTCTCCCCCCACATACACACCACTTCCCTCCCTCCCCCACATACACACACCACTTCCCTCCCTCCCCCACATACACACCACTTCCCTCCCTCCACCCACAAACACACCACTTCCCTCCCTCCACCCACAAACACACCACTTCCCTCCCTTCCCCCCCCCCCCCACATACACACTACTTCCCTCCCCCTCCCCCACATACACACCACTTCCCTCCCTCCCACCACATACACATCACTTCCCTCCATCCCCCACATACACACCACTTCCCTCCCTCCCCCAACATACACACCACTTCCCTCCCTCCCCCACAAACACACACCTTCCCTCCCTTCCCAACATACACACCACTTCCCTCCCTCCCCCAACATACACACCACTTCCCTCCCTCCCCCACATACACACACCTTCCCTCCCTCCCCCACATACACACACACCCTTCCCTCCCTCCCCCACATACACACACCTTCCCTCCCTCCCCCACATACACACCACCTCCCTCCCTCCCCACATACACACCACTTTCCCTCCCTCCCCCACATACACACCACTTTCCTTCCTCCCCCACATACACACCACTTCCCTCCCTCCCCCACATACACACAACTTTCCTCCCTCCCCCACATACATACCACTTCCCTCCCTCCCTCCCCCCCCCCACATGCACACTACTTCCCTCCCTCCCCCACATACACACCACTTCCCTCCCTCCCCCCCCACATACGCATCACTTCCCTCCCTCCCCCCACATACACGCCACTTCCCTCCCTCCCCCACATACACACCACTTCCCTCCCCCCCCCCCCGCCACATACACACCACTTTTCCCCCTCCCCCACATCCACACCACTTCCCTCTCTCCCCCACATACACACCACTTCCCTCCCTCCCCCACATACACACCACTTCCCTCCCTCCCCCACATACACACCACTTCCCTCCCTCCACCACAAACACACCACTTCCCTCCCTCCACCACAAACACACCACTTCCCTCCCTTCCCCCCCCCCCACATACACACTACTTCCCTCCCTCCCCCACATACACACCACTTCCCTCCCTCCCACCACATACACATCACTTCCCTCCATCCCCCACATACACACCACTTCCCTCCCTCCCCCACATACACACCACTTCCCTCCCCCCCCCACATACACACCACTTTTCCCCCTCCCCCACATCCACACCACTTCCCTCCCTCCCCCACATACACACCACTTCCCTACCTCCCCCACATACACACCACTTCCCTCCCTCCCCCACATACACACCACTTTCCTCCCTCCCCCACATATACACCACTTCCCTCCCTCCCCCACATCCACACCACTTCCCTCCCTCCCCCACATACACACCACTTCCCTCCCTCCCCCACATACACACCACTTCCCTCCCTCCCCCACATACACACTACTTCCTTCCTTCCCCCACATACACACCACTTCCCTCCCTCCACCACAAACACACCACTTCCCTCCCTCCCCCACATACACACCACTTCCCTCCCTCCCCCCACATACACACCACTTCCCTCCCTCCCCCACATACACACACCTTCCCTCCCCCCCCTATATACACACACCTTCCCTCCCCGTCCCCCTTTTTCCTCGTAAGGAAATCTGCCCTTCTTATAACATAAGTTATCGACAGTTAAAAGAAACTTTGTGTATCCCTAACCGTTTTTAACGGTTTTTTTTTAAAGTAAAAATAATCTTAAACCAACGTAAAGATGAAACTGAAATGAGAACACGCAAATTTAGGATTAACAAAGATTTTAAATGAACAAACGAGTGAACTTTATTTTCCAATGGCCACAAATTGGGCATTAAATTTTATCTTTCCAAACATTCATCTATCAAGCGGAAGTTGTATTTAATCTAAAATCTTATAAAGGTATCTAATTTTCATAAAACAAAACAAAACAAAAACACATACTGTGAATATCAAGCAGCATATACAGAAGAATACATATGTATAAAAAGGGCTAAAAGGGCAATATTTTCAGATCTACAACAGGACATTTTAAACTCAGACCACATCTTCACACCGTGTGTGTTTTGTTGACTCAGCCATTTGTAGACGTGGACCATAAAAGTAAACTCCGGTCTTGCAGGGTTGCCCAGCTTGTTCCTATAAGGGAAAGAAATCTGGCCTACAGGAGCGACCATAAAAGAGAAGCTTTGGTGCACCGGTGCAGACTTGCAGACTTTAAGGGCACCGTCAAGTGTGTGACATATGCGGTTTTTTTTTTTTTTCCTTTTGTTAGAAAAAAAAATCATGTTTAACCAGCATTCTATAAGGGGGAGCCTTAGATTATAATTGTGACTAGGTTTTGTGCGCCATACAAAATGGCTTAGCAGTAAAAGCCCACGATTAACTATGCGTAGCAAATAAAACGAAATTATGTTGCTATTTTAAAGCTCCACCCTGGCTGTTGCCGGGGGCCCTTATATAACCCAACCTATGGGTTTAATAGGGTTTCTGGGACCTGACCCCGGGTGATCCTCCTTCGAATGGAGGCACTTTGTGCCACCGAGTGTTTGTCGCTTGGTGTGATATCCTGGTGGGGCTGAACGCCAGTCAGTCAATCCCGCCACCAAGAGTTTTAAAAATCACTCCTGCAGTGTTGATGCGATTTAAGGAAACAGATCCAAATACTGTCGCGACCCCAGCGACGATGTCGTCTACCGGCGAGTCACTGGGCGATCCGGTCGCCGATTATGTGACCTATGCTGGAACATAGGCAATATAAAACTTGATCATAGATTCTGAAGAGACTAGAGGGTCTGGAAGAACCAGAGAAATATTTCGGACTCATCAGAATACTTAACATAATCATAACAACTGTACTAGAGGGAAAAAGTCGCATTGGGTTTCGCCTTATATGACTTGACGTCTTTTTGTCAGTCACCAACAATATTTCAAGACAATGAACTCCCTAATTTCCACGATGACCCCTCGGGATCTTCGAAAATGTGGCACTCTGGAACTTAACGACTGAGACCTAGACGGAATCCACATATTTCTGAATCCAAAACAAACCTCTTGACACCCCCCCCCCCCCTTTTCCACCTCCTTCCCGCACTAAAAAAAGCTGCCTGCTCTCAAACCCCTCCCCCTCCCCCCCACTCCCCTCCCCCCATCACACACACACAAAACCCGACCTCCCAGCCCCTCCCCAGTAAATTGCTGAAAAGTTTGTAATGAAAAGTGACTCATGATGCAGTTGGATACAGAAACTCACATCTAGATGTTGCAATCTTTAGGGAAATTGCGTTATTTTTTAAATAAATATGTCATTAGATATCGTATGAACGGAAAGTGGACCTTGTTACATTGTCGTCATAAATACAGAATAAAGATGTCACAAATACTGGAGGCTGGCGTTTACTTTTGCTGTGCTAATCATTGTAGTTAACTATCATTAGAACCCCTATTGTGATATACGATCTCGCAACTGATGCAGAACTATGTCTGGCATTTAGAAGAATTGATCAGAATAGTTACATTTGCGACATTTCGGTCGACACATCCGACTTCTGTGTGCCTTTGTTGTCTTGGTTAGTCTTTCCGGGTTTTTAATTTAAACCCACAAAATTTAAAACTAGATGACTTTTATTATTCCTATTTAGATGCTTTATTAGTTGAGATACAGATGTCAAGCTTGTTAGAGCAGATCCCGATCCCCATTCATCCCTACACACAAGTTTATGCATTATGTTTGAGCTCTGTTTATGCCGGCACCTTGGCATTAAAACGTCAATAGTCAGTTTTTCATATACAAAACTGAAGGATATTTCATTTGATTCGCTTTGGCACAGGAACGGAGCAAGTATGAGAAAACCTGATTGCGGTGATGTTGAAACCTCGACTTACTAACTAATTAACTAGCCATTTATCACGCCCAAAGTCAACGATGACTGTGTGACTGTTTTCAGTTGTGTTTACTATTGATTAATGAATTAATATAATTTGGATGTGCAAAACTGTACCCTGAAATCTGTACCGTTGCCCTACAATTTTCAGGATCACCAAGGTGTCTACGACATACTGTTGACAGCCACTAAATATAGCCACTCCAGCGTCAGAATCAGCAAGTCTTTTAAGAATCGCTTTAATTTTCACTTTGGGAACACAAACACCTAGGGGACTGAACTGTCAACACAGTTTCATCCAAATTTCTTGAGTTGGCATTTCAATAGTATTTATTATGGGGACTACAAGTCTTTCTTCCTTCCACTGGCAAGGCATCAACGTGGCTGCTTCGAGATACGCCAATTAAGTGATTCTGTTTTTTTTTTTTTTGTGGTTTTGTTTGATTCATGTTTGTGCTGTTGAAGGCTCCATGGTCGCAACGTTCGCGTTTCGTTTATTATGAAGCTAGTTGATCCATTTTTCGTTTGATTTTATATCTTTCCAATGAAATGTTATATATATATATATATATATATATATATATATATATATATATATATATATATATATATATATATATATATATAATACAGTTTATCTATTGTTACCGAATTAATCTACAGAATGCTGACTGACAATCTGGAAAGGTAAGTCAGACGTCAGTCACAAGAACACTGATAGCCTAGCAATTTAAAAAAAAAAAACAATTCCCTGTTGAACTCAAAATGAATATACAACGTACGCCCTTTCACAATAGAACAAAAAAAATTGTGTCTTTAGTTTATTGTCCGTTTGCTGCTTGCTTTACCCCACCAGGACATCACACAAGCGATATACACCCAGTGACACAAAGTGCCTACATGCGGATGAGGATCACCCGTGGAGAGGTCCCAGAAACCCTATGACATAATCGTTGCCCAGCTATATTCATGTCCCCGGCAAAAGCCAGGGTGGGGATTCACAAAATAACGAAAAATTACACCACTGAAGGGAACGACTTGAAATTGTACTTAAATTGTTATTGAGAATGTCCTCTGACTGACTTTCTACCCCACCAGGACATCACACAAGCGATAAACACCCGATGACACAAAGTGCCACCATGCGAATGAGGATTGCCGTGGAGAGGTCCCAGAAACCGCGTTCAGACATTTGGCCATATGTATGGCCTGCCTATATTGCGGCCCCTGGCAAAAGCCAGAGTGGGGCTTCAAATAACAAAAAATAACGTCCTAAGAAGGACGTAAGGAGATCTCTAATGTAATGGTAATGTAATGTCCTCTGACTGACTGACTTTCTACCCCACCAGGACATCACACAAGCGATAAACACCCGATGACACAAAGTGCCACCATGTGGATGAGGATCACCGTGGAGAGGTCCCAGAAACCGCGTTCAGACAATTGGCCATATTGATGGCCTGCCTATATTGCGGCCCCTGGCAAAAGCCAGAGTGGGGCTTCAAATAACAAAAAATTACGTCCTAAGAAGGACGTAAGGAATTAATAATGTCCTCTGACTGACTGACTGACTTTCTACCCCACTAGGACATCACACAAGCGATAAACACCCGATGACACAAAGTGCCACCATGCGGATGAGGATCGCCGTGGAGCGGTCCCAGAAACCGCGTTCAGACATCTGGCCATATTTATGTCCTGCCTATATTGCGGCCCCTGGCAAAAGCCAGAGTAGGGTTTCAAATGAAAAAAAATTTCGTCCTGAAAAGGACAAAACTGGATAACAAAATGTCCTCTTTTCTTATTCTCGTATAATAACCATTCAGAATTGCATAGAATTTATTCCAACAACGCGTATTTCTTCTAGGAAATCGTATTAAAAAAAACCTTCATTATATCTTCGGCTAGTTATTACTATCACACTTAACCAGCGCGAAAACTTAGATCAACAAACGCAAAAATGTTACTGACTGTTTGCCATATAACCCAATTCAGTTGTGACGCCAACCATTTCCCTTGGTTTACAAATTACTTCCCTTTATTTCATAAATGAATTATCTTTCCTAGTATCATAAATGAATTATTCCCCTTAGTTGCCAATGGCTGGACACACTTCATTTCATAACTATGGCTTCGAGACGGCTTCTCTTTTGATTAGTAAAACGTAAAACAGTTATTATTTTCTGCAAACATGACAATGAAGCCTGTATTTTTGTAATGCCCACTTTAATGGAACAATAATAGTATCCTAACTAACCATAACAGAATAATAAAAAAAAAAAATATTTTGCAATGTTTTTATAAAACGAGCTTTCCTTATTGCACTAAAAGGACACTAACAATTTACCGCATAGTTTATTGGAGAAGGATGTAAATAATTATTTTTACATCATTCATCTTCAATTTTATTTTACGACTGCAGCCCGGCTTTAGTTTTAGAGAGAACGGTGATTACTAGACAAGGCGGTGATTAGGATATAATACATAATATTTAACTCGGCTTGTTAAAAGTATAAGACATCATCTGCAGGTATTTAAGTGGGCTGGTGTGTGCGTACGTACATACATACATATACATACATATACATACATGCCTGCATACATACATGCATACATACGTGCATACATACATATGTTCATACATACATACATACATACATACATACATACATACATACATACATACATACATACATACATACATACATACATACATACATACATACATACACACATACATACATACATACATACGTACATACGTACATACGTACATACGTACATACGTACGTACATACATACGTACATACATACGTACATACATACGTACATACATACGTACATACATACGTACATACATACGTACATACATACGTACATACACACGTACATACATACGTACGTACATACGTACGTACATACGTACGTACATACGTACGTACATACGTACGTACATACGTACGTACATACGTACGTACATACGTACGTACATACGTACGTACATGCGTACGTACATGCGTACGTACATGCGTACGTACATGCGTACGTACATGCGTACGTACATGCGTACGTACATGCGTACGTACATGCGTACGTACATGCGTACATGCGTACATGCGTACATGCGTACATGCGTGCGTACATGTATACATGCGTACATGCGTACATGCGTACGTACATGCGTACGTACATGCGTACGTACATGCGTACGTACATGCGTACGTACATGCGTACGTACATGCGTACGTCACGTGCATACGTGTATACATGCATGCATGCATACATGCCTACATACGTGCATACCTAAACTGTGTAATTATAAACATATTGTTGACAAAGCTGCCCCACGTTTGTATCAGTCAGTTGTAATATAAAACAGAGTAATTGCCTAACGATAATAATTTCAAGTAGTAACCAATAAAATGTATGAAATATTATGTCTTTTTTAGTGCATAAATAATAACTTTTTGTATGAACAAATGTTTAATGGGCCGCAGTGGTCTAACAGCTAGACGCTTGCCTGAAGATCGGAAGGTGGTGGGTTCGGTTTCTGACATGAGTCTTTATTTTTTTTGTTTTTTTGTTAAATAACTTCGGCTCCCAGGTTGACCCAGCCTTGAGGGGGTACCAGGTACAGTCATTGGGGAAGTAAGGACGGCCGGCGTGATTCTGACCACCTCCGCAAGTGCCGTTTGGTCTATAGAATATAGGTCATGTTCTATATACCCAATAGGCATGAAGGCATGGATTGTTTGTTTTACTATCCAGATGCAATGAGTTGTTAGCCCTTAGGCTCGGTATTATGGATATCGCAACCTTTCGGCCTTGATTCCATGATAAATACCGTAAATCTGGGAGAAATGTGGCTTTTCTGCCTACCCCTGGGAGTGAACACGGACCACTAGGAGTTCGTCACCCGCTCACCGCGCAATCCGGTAGGGGTCTATTACTCTATTTTATAACAATTGTTCTAATATTTTTACTATTTGATAATATTTGGGGGGGGGGGGGGGGGGGGGGGGGGGGGGGGGCGGGGGTCCTAATTACAAACAATCACCTGAAATCATTAACTGTTGAGGTAGCACAGCACAAACCAAGATTCCGTAACCCACAGTCACCGGTAGTGAAGCCGAAGTGGGTGCGTGTCGTTGATGCCACCAGGGTGTCTTTCTGAAAGAGTGTGATCTCAGTCTGGATGGCAGACCAACAGGATCTGAAAGTTTGACACTGTAAGACTAAAAATGTGTCATTCCTTGTAGAAGCCTAGACACGCCCAGATACCCCGTTCATTTTTCATGGAATTATAATTCTAGTTGTGTATGTGTGTGTGTTTCTTTCCGGGTTGGCTGGTCTGCCAGTCATCCCAACCACACGAAGCTAAAGTCACTCAACCAGGTCGAACAGCGACCGGTTTTGTATTATTGTGTTTGGTTTATGTCGGCGTCTGTGACTTAGGTCTTACGAACGCGCTTCGTAATCCCGGTGTGCCGGGTTTGATCCCAGCTGCAAGCCTTGCGCCTTACATTGGTTTCGACAGTGGTATTGAAAAAAAAGGCCGTCCAGAAATCAATGACAAACTACTGGACGAAAATTTGACTAGAAAAACTAAAACAGCAAAAACATGCTGGGGTTCGTTCTGCAACGTCCTATAGAGGATACGTAACTAACTTTTGTTTATGAATCGACCCTCCTCTAAGGGCCTTGGTCTTAGCCGAAGCTTCTAATCTCAGCCAACGAGCCAAACCAGCCCGGTAAAACTAAAGCCGTTCATGCGCTGTCGTCAGTGTTAACTTACTGACGTTCTGGCCCACAAGGACCGCAGAACAAGCGATTAACACCCTGTGAAACAAAGTCATCATTTACATGAGAATCACCCGAGCGCAAGTCGCAGAAATCCCGTTTAATTGTACGGGTATATTTAGAAAAGATATAAAACCGAACGAAAAGTATATTAGCAAGTTTCACAATATAACAAATACCAACAAAACGTGAACGTTGCGGCTTTGGAGCCTTTATCAGCACATACAAATCAAACAATGCTACACAGATTCACAAAATCACTTAGCTGGTATCTCGAAGCAGCGGGGTCGATTGTTTCTCAGCACAATGACTACACGTTCGGCTGGAAGAATAAATACCCCCTGTGGATTACCAAGGGCCATAACTGGGAGGTTAGAGATACAACTGTGAGGGCAGTTCAATCCCCTGGGAGTTTAAATGAAACTATGTTGGCAATTCAGTCCGGAGGGTGTTAAAGTCCCCAGAGTATAAATAAATCGATTCTCAAGATTCTCATATTTAGGGCCGCTGGTGACAGTCGGGACTGGGCAGACCTTCACCATAAGAACAACAACAATACTACACATGTGTCTCAAATGTGTGTGTAGTGTAATAGGTGTGAGGTACGTACGATCACGGTAGGGCCTCACAACGACTGATAAACACCATGTGACACAAAGTGCCACTATTCGGGGGAAGATCCGTGGGCACCAGTCTCAGAAACCCCGTTTAACCGTTGGATTATATTAGAGACCCCGACCACAGCTCGGGTGGAGCACCGGTTTAACCATTTGATTATATTAGAGACCCTGACCAAAACTCGGGTGGAGCACCCGTTTAACCGTTAGATTATAATAGAGACCCCGACCACAGCTCGGGTGGGGCTTGAGAAAACGGAATAAATAATCATAATGCACTAGGTGTGATCGGTTTTCCTGTTTAATCTGCACATCTCAACATCTTTAAAAACAAAACATTTTATGCTGTATGTTGTTTACTATCACCATCATCGTCACCATCATCTTGTTGTGCTATTGTATCACATACAACCCGCAGTCTAGTCTCTCAGTCCGTTATGTCCTATGCAATTCTTTCGATATCATGGTTGTATCAAGTACATTTGGCCTCCCTCATATACCCTAATGTTTAGGGTGTCTCTTAGATGTCCATGTTTCTGAACCCAGTTGTCGCGGAGTGAACAGCCAACCCTACATTGTGGACTAGTCGTGACGCTGACATCCCTAGCGGGCACTTCACATTTCAAATTTAAACCCGTCCGGGAGGGGGGGGGGGGGGGGGGGGGGGGGGGGGGGGGGGGGGGGGGGGGGGGGGGGGTTATAGTCCCTCATATTAATATATAACACTATCTGGGGAAATAAACATTTCTATACCCTCCAGTTGTTTTGAGAAGTATACATTTTCAAACTTGCAACTGTGGGATAGATATTTCTTGAATTATATTCAAAAATTCCTGTAAGCCTTTTTACTTCTTCGGCACGAATACAGGACTTCTTTTTTAGAGACGCCAAGCGGAGTCTGGGGCGGGCATTCTTTTGCCAGACCTCTGAGGTGTCGGGAGACCTTTTAATTCTCTCATTAACTTTTGCGTTTTCAAAGTACCAGTTTAATCTTTGAAGGATTCCTACGCTTGGGATGATATCTCCTTAGAGGTCAGACAGACGAATCACAGTCTAACCAACAATCACTAACCCATACCATCCCTATCACCAAACCTACCCAAAACCCTACCTATTGTTGCCAGAACTTCAACATAGCAGGAGCTTGTGTGTGAGTTCCAGTGGCTGAGAGACAGCATTGCAAGCCACCTGTGTCATCAATCCAAGGAATCCTACTTCAGGAGCTTGTGTGTGAGTTCCAGTGGCTGAGAGATAGTATTGCAGGCCACCTGTGTCATCAATCCAAGGAATCCTTCTTCAGGAGCTTTGTTGGGCTCCAGTGCAGTTCCTTTGTCCTCATATGTGAGACGATCAGTGGTTACCAGATCAACCAGAGGAAAAGCAATCTATTGAGTCAGCCGGTTCAAATCACCATGGACTGAGGGAAGCAGTGACCTACCAGATTGGATAAGTACATCTGAGATGACATACATGCTCTCTTTCCATGGCTACCTATGATTCACAGTGATGAGTCATGTACTCTTTTGAGAACTTACTCTGGCTGTTTCAACATCATCGCTGTGAGGTTGAGTCCTGACTCCATTCACTGGAAACCATCTTGATTGTCTTGATATGTATGTGTGTGTGTGTGTGTGTGTGTGTGTGTGTGTGTGTGTGTGTGTTGAAATTATTACAACCTTTTTTTTTCAGAAATTTTCATGGCTGACTTGGGTGTCCCTGTTTCACCATTCTAACTGTCGAGCTTTCATGTGTGTGATTAATAAGTGTAATCTGTGTTAACATGGCTATGATAGTATACTATCATAACCTGGGGGCTATCTGTTTATAGTAGAGGGGGTATCCAGCCAAGTATGCCTAGGAATACTCTATATTTTGTAGTGCCAGAGCTTGAGTTGCCCTACTCCTGGAATAAGTTGGGCGTATATTGGCCACAAGATCTCCCTTAGACCAATACAAGCCAACGCCTCAACATTATTATTTCAGAGTGCTGTTGATTCTTAAGGAGCAATCCTTAAATCAGGCACGCGACACGTGCGGTATGTGACACCAGTTGTTTCCCATTTCAGAGCTTAAAAATGTATTCTTTGTGTGGAATCTCTGTCCTGTTCGCCATATAATGTTCCACATATATTGCTATCTTCTATTCCGTAAAGTTTTTAATGATTGTGGTTATCCAGCAATCTCTGTCCTGTTTGCAATATAGTATCCCACATATATTGCGATCTTCTATTCCGTATAGCTTTTGATAAATGCGGTTTTCCAGCAAATTTCTCTTTTTTTTTTTTTTCACTTTCTTTGTTAAATGCATCACATTTAAGTAGTTTTTCGAATGCAATTAACTTTCGTCCCATGTCTTTAGTGTTTTTATGGCGTTCACTGGCAGGACTTAGGAATGAAATAACAACAAAGAAATACGTAGCTTGGTTTTAAAACTATATAATTTAGAGTTCACTTTATTTTTGTACAGGTTTTATTTTATATTCTACCTCTTTAAAAGTAATTTATTTATGAGTCAATTCTCAGTCTGGTATTGAATCCGTTCAAAAATCGGTTCTGCCATTATCTGTGATTGAAAGAGTTGTCTCTGCCGAGCATGCAATTTTCTCATTAGTTCATTCACCTTTATTTTTCAATTTACACTTGTTTGCGTCTTGACCTCTAGTTGGCAGACATGGCAGCACAGGGGGACAGACTCTCACCTGCCTGCTCACATCAATACCGGGGAGATTGTGAGCCATTGTGACTTGTGGATTTCACATCGACCCAGACTAAACAGGTCAAATAAAATGGCACGGAAAGTATCGCTTTCATAAATTAATGTCAAAAACATAATGCATCCAGGTTTAAAAAAAAAAGATGACTTTTGCACTCATGTCAACCCAGCCTAAAATGAGAACAAGGTCAAGTCCTGGGAAGTTAAGGTAGCCGGAATGATGTTGACCATATCATCTACCGAGTACAGATTTCTCTTCTTCTTCTTCTTCAGCATTCCCAACCCTTAAGGTTTAATGCTGAAGATATCACAAGCCACCATATCGCCTCTCTGGTTGGCCTTCTCTTTACAGTGTGTGACACCAAAATTTTTTTAGATCTGCCTGGATATTATCTCTCCATCATCTTTTTGATCTGCCTCTCTGTCAACAACCATTCAATTCCCTTGTGTACGTAGCTTTTACCTCTCTGTCGTCTGATATTGTCGGCTCTGTGGCTAAGTCGATGCGAACGCTTCGTAATGAAGGGGTGCCGGGTTAGATCCCAGCTGCGGGTCATGCGCCTTGCGTTGGTTTCAACACTGGTATCAGGGGGCCGACTGTCTAGTGAGCAATGGCAAACTACTGGACGTAAATTTGCCCAGAGAAACCACATAACAGCCAGAGGGCTGCTGAGGTTGGTTCTGCAACTTCCTGTAAAGGATACGCAACTAACCTTCTAATATTATCGCAATTTGTCGCAATCATTTCAGTCTATTAGCCCATTGGTCTATTTAAAAAAAAAAACCATGGAGGAATAGCTTTACCCAATAGGCCTAGAGGCGTGGAAAACAATCCTTTATTCCGCCATGTTGACTTAGAAATAGACATACATTTAAACATATACTAGCAGGCAGACAATTGGATATACAGTCGTATTTCGATCCAGCATGCTACTTCCTTTCTTTCTTCCTTTTTTAGGATGCAATTTTTCGTTGTGTTGAAGCCCTACTCTGGCTCATTCCAGGGGCCGCAAAATAGCCTGGCCATAAATATGACCTAAAGCGGTTGCTGGGACCTCTCCACGGTGATCCTCATCCACATGGTGGCACTTTGTGTCATTGGGTGTTTATCACTTGTGTGATGTCCTTGTGGCGTAGAAAGTCAGTCAGTCAGTCAGTCCAACATGCAGAAACATAACAGAATCAGATGGGCTGCGTGACCAGATCAGGCAAATAGACAGACAGGCAAAGGGAGAGAACCTAATCAACATAGCAAGAAAAATATGTCCCATGGTAATTAAATACGAAAGAAACATGTTTTATAGTGTAGAAAATGTACACCGCATTATTTTTAAAAAAAAATTTAATGACAAAATAATTTTTTTTTTTTTTCTAGAAAAATTTCCTATACTTCTATCGCTAAGAACGAGGAGTTAAGAACTCAGAAAAAGACAATGAATTATGGAAGAACTAAAAAGAAAACTGAGCTAAGTAGAAAATTGACGAGCATTTCGTCATATACGTTAAGGTTTGTGTGCAGTTACATAGGGTGTCGATTAAACTGGCTCTTGTATGCTAGTTTTCAATTATCATTAATTCTTTTTATGCCTAGTGGCACATGAGGCTTCAGGGAGGACTTTCCATTCTTTCCTGTCCTGTGCAATATTCAGTTCTCTTTTCCATGTCAGAGATTCCGCAGTCCGTTCAATTTTCATCGTTCATCTCCATTTTGTTTTCTTTGGCGTCCGTTTTTTCTATTTCCCTCTGGTGTCCATGTGAGAGCTGTTTTGGCAGGTATAGGTATATTCATTCTCAAATTGTGGCTAAGCCATTTCCATCTTCTCTTGGTTGTCATACTGTCTAGAGTTTCTTGGTTTGTGATTTGAAGTAGTTTAGTGTTTGAGACTGTATCTGGCTAGAAAATTTTGATCATTCTACGTAGACATGTGTGGTGAAAGGTGGATAGCTTGTGTGCATTCTAACCTTTTAAACATTCATGTAAAATAACACTTTACGGAGAGATGATTGTCTTTATGAATGCTACATTGACGATACACCGACAAATCGATAAATATGAAGTTGTTTATATATTGTTAAAGAATTGTATTTATCCGTCATCTACTGCGTCTCCTCTGCTGTCGTACATTCAGTAATTGTCTTTAATTGCACCTTAGCCTGCTACCGAAATGGGCCGTTTCACGAAGCCTGAAATCTGACCAAAGAAGCTACCGCCCCTTGGGCCGTTTCACGAAGCCTGAAATCTGACCAAAAAAGTTACCGCCCCCTTGGGCCGTTTCACGAAGCCTGAAATCTGACCAAAAAAGCTACCGCCCCCTTGGGCCGTTTCACGAAGCCTGAAATCTGACCAAAGAAGCTACCAACCCTCAACTATCTCAGTCTCCTAAGGGTGGGTGTGGTAGCGTCCACTATGGAAAGCTTGTCTATGTCAAGCAGACTTCAATTCAACCCCCCCTCCCCCCTCCCCACACCCAACCTTCCTTTCCCGGTTGTGACTAAGGGTTACAATTCGGACTGTTTGCTTCCCCCCCCCCCCTTCCCTGCCCTTTTTGCCGCTCAATTTGATCAAATGTTGCACCCTAGAACTTCTAGTGAGGTTGTAGCGCCCAGAGTTTGAAACGCTGATCTAACCAATTTTGCATTACTAGAGTTAACACTCTGGGGTAAATGGAGGAACGTCGCTGTAGCTTTAGAGTTACGTGCGGACTGCGACAAAGGCGGACAGTTTCTCATCAGCTGTCCGTAGTTGTAGCAGAGCACTTATGGTTTATAACCGTGTGCAATGACGCTGGTTCACATCTCCCGACTTCATCTTTACATAAAATGTTCAGCCACAGCGCCCTCTGCGGGGAAAGGCAAACAAGCTATCACAGCTCCCATTTTAGTCATGAATAATTGTAGTCACGGTGTTAATATTTTTTTTTTGGGGGGGGGGGGGAGTGAGGGGGGGGGGGGGGGGGGGGGGGGGGGGGGAATTGCATTTCTAATGCAAGTCCCGATATGGAACAAAATACAAATTATAAATACAATATGTGTAGCGACTTTAGGTTACCTGTGTCAGACGCGGATGTTAACGAGAGAAAACTAACAACCTGTGAGATGATGTTTAAGAGTGGCTGTAAATAAAACCAGAAGAAATCGAGTGAGAAACGACGTGATCACAAGAACTTACAGAATAACACCTATCCTCAAATTTATTGAGAAATAAAGACTGAAATGGTTTGGCCATCTAATGAGAATGAAACGATGCCAGCAGCAAGAGCGTACAACCTGAAAATCAAAACACCAAAACGCAGGGGAAAAAAAACCG
>CAJHNH020000301.1:293375-320875 GCA_905116865.2 Candidula unifasciata
TTGAACAGATGGGGCTATTGGGAGGAACCACTGCGACAAGAGAGGTTTATAGAACATTTGTCTGGCCCTGATCCTAATGACAGCATTAACCATCTAACAAGAAGGGACCAGGCCACCACCTTCAGACTTAGAACGTCAACATACTCCACTCAATGGACACCTAAACAGAATACAGCCACAACACTCCCAGAGTGCCAGCTATGTAACTACCCCTACGAAACTGTTGAACACCATCTCTTTGAGTGCCCAAAACTCAGTGAGACAAGAAGAACGCTACTCCCTCCGAGACCAGACAAGTGGAACACCTTGTACGGAGGAAAAGAACAGCTTGTGAAAACATGCAAATTCCACTACATGGCATTGGGCCAAAGGGCGAAAGCTCATGCGCCGCTGGATCGATAACAACAACAACAACAACAACACGAATGAGAGGAAAGCGTGCTTAACACTTCGGCCAGCCGCTGCTCTTTTAATGCCGCTCACCTTTTTGTGCCACTCCTCTTCTGGTGCCGCTCCTCTTCTGGTACCGCTCTTCTACTCTGTCTTCTTCTTCTTCATTTTCTTTTTCTTCTTTTTTATCTTCTTCTTCTTCTTCTTCTTCTTCTTCTTCTTCTTCTTCCTTCTTCCTTCTTCCTTCTTCCTTCTTCCTTCTTCCTTCTTCCTTCTTCCTTCTTCCTTCTTCCTTCTTCCTTCTTCCTTCTACCTTCTACCTTCTTCCTTCTTCCTTCTTTCTTCTTTCTTCTTCCTTCTTCCTTCTTCCTTCTTCCTTCTTCCTTCTTCCTTCTTCCTTCTTCCTTCTTCCTTCTTCCTTCTTCCTTCTTCCTTCTTCCTTCTTCCTTCTTCCTTCTTCCTTCTTCCTTCTTCCTTCTTTCTTCTTTCTTCTTTCTTCTTTCTTCTTTCTTCTTTCTTCTTTCTTCTTTCTTCTTTCTTCTTTCTTCTTTCTTCTTCTTTCTTCTTTCTTCTTTCTTCTTCTTCTTTCTTCTTTCTTCTTTCTTCTTTCTTCTTTCTTCTTTCTTCTTTTCTTCTTCTTCTTCTTCTTCTTCTTCTTCTTCTTCTTCTTCTTCTTCTTCTTCTTCTTCTTCTTCTTCTTTTCTTCTTCTTCTTCTTCTTCTTCTTCTTCTTCTGCTTCTGCTTCTGCTTCTGCTTCTGCTTCTGCTTCTGCTGCTGCTGCTGCTGCTGCTGCTGCTGCCGCTGCTGCTGCTGCTGCCGCTGCCGCTGCCGCTGCCGCTGCCGCTGCCGCTGCCGCTGCCGCTGCCGCCGCCGCCGCCGCCGCCGCCGCCGCCGCTGCCGCTGCTGCTGCTGCAGCTGCTGCTGCTGCTGCTGCTGCTGCTGCTGCTGCTGCTGCTGCTGCTGCTGCTGCTGCTGCTGCTGCTGCTGCTTCTGCTTCTGCTTCTGCTTCTGCTTCTGCTTCTGCTTCTGCTTCTGCTTCTGCTTCTGCTTCTGCTTCTGCTTCTGCTTCTGCTTCTGCTTCTCTTCCTCCTCCTCCTCCTCCTCCTCCTCCTCCTCCTCCTCCTCCTCCTCCTCCTCCTCCTCCTCCTCCTCCTCCTCCTCCTCCTCCTCCTCCTCCTCCTCTTCCTTCTTCCTTCTTCCTTCTTCCTTCTTCTTCTTGGTATTCACCTGCTGTCAACTCCGGAGAAAAGTTCTTGTTATTGAACCACCTCTGAACTCTGAATTGTTGCGTGTACATCTGTATTACAAACATGACTGTATTCAGACTTGTAACGAAATATAGGCAGAAAGGGGTTAAATGAACAAGCATACATTTCAGACCACCACACGGCGTACTAATCCATCACTGTATGAAATGACAGAATGGGTGATTAGAAAGCCATGGCCTAGCCAGCTATGCAGAACACACCGCCATGACATCTGACAGTGAGGGATGAAACATTCGACGAGTGCCCGTGAGCTGAGACCAACTGACGAGATACGTTCATCCAAACGTGACCACCAAGGACAGGTGACAGGGAAGTGATTAAGATGGTACGCCAGGAGGAGCGGGAAAGCGGTGGAATAAAGTCAGAGCCAGGGGCTTGAGAAGTTAGTTAGTCCCGGAACCGCTGGAGAGGACAGTTAGTCCCGGAACTGCTGGAGAGGACAGTGAGTCCCGGAACCGCTGGAGAGGTTAGTTAGTCCCGGAACCGCTGGAGAGGACGGTTAGCCCCGGAACCGTCATGAGAAGACAGTTAGGGCTAGACCGCTAGAGAAACCGGTTAGAAGAAAACTAGTGCTGTACTTCGTTAGAAGGTATATGTTAAACTTTGAGTTTAGCTAGAACAGTGAGTTAGCCCCGGGAACCGCCATGAGAAGACAGTTAGGGCTAGACCGCTAGAGAAACCGGTTAGGAGAAAACTAGTGCTTTACTTCGTTTAGAAGGTATATGTTAAACTTGGAGTTAAGCCAGAACAGTGGTTAAGGAACTCGTAGAGGCATACGAATAGCCAGTAATAAGGAGTGTTCATATACTATTGCTTATTGAATTTATGAAATGTGTGTGACGAGAATATTATGAATAAACCAGCTCTTATGTAATTGATTACATCACTGGCCTTGTTCTTGAGTACGATTGAAGAGAGCTACGAACTATATTCATTCCACTTGGCCGAACTAGGCACATCTATTGCTTTGGGGGATGTATAGGCACGACTGTGCCACAAGTGTGACGATATTTGGATGCCGTGACCAACGATCAGTCTTGTGTACTCGACATCTTTAAAAACAAGACTGCTGTTACAACATAACAAATAAGCAACTGCTATAAAAAGGTGAACTAAAAGCAAGTTTATGATTGTACATGCTGAGTAAAACAAAAAAGTCGATAAACCCGTCATCAGATTGGAGAGACGTAAACCAGACCAACAGCCTGCACCACCTTTTGGAGCCAACCGTCTACACTAGAATCAGGGGGACACGCCCGTTCTAGCCCGGAGCAAACCGTCTACACTAGAATCAGGGGGACACGCCCGTTCTAGCCTGGAGCAAACCGTCTACACTAGAATCAGGGGGACGCGCCCGTTCTAGTCTGGAGCCATAATATAAACTTTTCCTAACTTTACACACTCGGAAGACTATAGGAAAGTCAAGAACTGTGAGCTGTTCGATTTTACAAATAGGAACTGCAAAATAAGCGCGATTTTAAAGAACCTTGAACATTAACATTAATTAGTTTAAATATATTGTGATTTTCAATTTTACAGTGGTGTAGGGAAAACCTTTTCTTATCTTTCCCTACCTTTCCTATTAACTTAGAAAATAATTCCAGGACAGTGCCGATTTTTAATTACAGTGTGTTGTGAAAAGAGAATTTTTTTTTCAGACCGCACTCAACAAGGTAATTTGACATTTTCTGTTGTTTCAATTTTAATTTACTTGCATTAGTTAGTTTCCCAGATTTTTTTAAAATGGCAGAACAGGGAACAGTAGAAGCCCAGTTCAGCAGAGTTTTAGGAGAAGTCAGCAAGGCTGTCTCCAGATTAGATTGTAGCGTTCGGAGACAGGGAATAACAGGGGTTATTGAACCTTTCAGGGGAGACACAAAAAAGTTTAAAAAGTGGGTAAACGAGATAGAAAAGTATGCTTTCCTTTCAGGTGCGACAAGTTTCGAAATCAAACGTTTAGCATACCAGATGAGTTCTTGCCCGGTTTCAGAACACATAAGAAGAAGATTAGAGCAGAATGAAGAAGAAACATGGGAAGAACTGAAAATAGACTTAGCACAAAATTTCAGCGACGTCACAGACAGACAGATGGCCTTTTCCCTCTTACGACAGATCAAACAGGGCAAAGATGAGAGCATACATAATTATTCGCAGAGAATACAGAGTCTCGCGCAAGATGCATTTCTTAAAGAAGAGATACAATCACAACAAACTCAGCTTATTTTAGTTTCAGTCTTCAGTGACAATTTAAGGGACAGTTCACAAAAAACTTCGTTTATTGCGTTCTGGGCCAACAACTCTAGAACAGGCAGTAGCCATAACTCTTAAAGAAGAGAGTTTAAGACGAAAAGTGTTCCTTCAAACTGGACGAAGAACAGAAGAAGAAGAAGATACTAGGTTGACAGAACCCATGGACATATCACATTTTAGACCACACAGAGAAAGACACACCAATGAGAGACACAGACACACTAACATACAGGCAGTGCAACACACTTTAACGTGTTATAACTGTTCAGGCCCCCATAAAGTCCGATTCTGTCCGGCAGGTAACCGACCCACAACACAGCCGATAAACAGACCGCTCGTTAACACAGATTTCAGAGGTGAAAGGTCGTGGCAGGTCAGTCACAGAAGTCAGGGATTTAACACACAAAATAACGGCGGCTGGAGAAACCATTATTCGGGAAACGCGCAATCCGATCGCTGGCCGGGGCACAGCTGAGCGACGGACGAGACATAGCCTCTAAAAGTTCAGTAAGACACAAGAGAGATAACGAAATAAATAGGCAGAAGAGAGTTACAAACCATAGACAGATTAATGCATCAGGCAGCCCGTGTTGCTGTTTAATAGAAATCAACAATAATAAGTTTAATAGTCTGGTGGATTCAGGAGCAGATTTGTCACTTCTAAATTACTCGGTATTTAAGAGGATTAGAGGTAGTATAGAGTTACATCACACAAAAGAGAACTTACAGTCTGTCACCGGAGCCAGCCTATCAGTTTTAGGTAAAGCCATAATTCCGTTTTCCATCGGTGGAATACATCTGTACACATCCTTTTATCATAGTAAAAACAATGAACCGTCATTTAATTATAGGACGGGACATATTAGTTAAACATGGCATAAGGCTATATTTTGACCTTAAAAAGCTTAGAATTAGAGATAGGTACGTAGATCTTAGAGATGACATTCACGTTGCTTCGGTGGTACGTGCTAAACAAACAGTCATCCTCAAACCTAATTCAATCAACGTAGTGATGTCGGGTTTAAAAAGAAACCCATATTTCCTGCCAGGTCAAACTATTCGAACAACAGCGCTTCAGGAAGCACTGTTAAACGAACCGTGCTTATCAACTACAGATGGCATTGTAACGTTAGGTAAAAGACTTAGTTTTCAGGTCCTTATCACAAACGCGACAGGGAAAACCGTAAAATTGAAGAAAGGAAATATTGTAGCTAACGTAGATAGAGATATTCTAGAGGTAAATAGTTCAACGGGAGAGGCACCGAGAGGAAGGAATAGCTATAAAATAGCAACTGTTACTACACATAAAGTCGATGATAATCGATTTACCTTTTTCCCCAGTAGGCGAAGATATGATAACGAGAGAGCACACTACAATATAGATAAGCAGAGTTTCAGACCACACAGACCGAATCCATACAATGACATTCAGGGTCAACTGAGGTCATGTGTACAAAACGGAAGTGGACAAATAATTAACTTTAACAGAGCTGAGCGTTTACAAAAATTAGAAAATAACAGAAATATCAGAGCACAGGAGCAGTGGCGTAATTTTGGTAGCAGATATCAGAACATAAATAGAGTAGGAAATATCCATGATAATAACCGAAGTCGAGTTAGGTCATGTAATTCAGATACCAGATTCCGCATGATGAGCACTAATCAAGCCAACAAATTCAAAAGAGACAGGTTAAGAAAATTAGGCTACAATAAGAATATAAGATTGCAAAACTTAGGAAATAATCGCGAGGTCAGTAACTATAACGGATTATGGCAGACAGGTAATAAAAGCACGTGCGCTGAAACAGATTAGAAGTAAGAGGGTTAAAAGAGAGGAATCCCATGAAACGGTTTAATAAAAGCTACATTAACGAGGTAAATGCGGTAACTGTAAACGGGACACACGGTCAATATTTTACAGAAGAAGGGAACATAGAGACACATAAGGAGTTAACACCGACTAAAGTTAAGTCGGAACAAGAAGAAGATAAAGAGGCTTGTTTGGCAATGGAATGGTTATGGGAAGTAAACGCGGTAGATGTAAAAATGCTAGATAGCAATAGCACACATAGGAAAGTAGAGAGGGTAGGGACAATTAAAGAAAGAAATCAGCAGGATTTGTCTTATACACAGGTGATGCCTACAGAAGAAGAAGGTGAAGGAATAAATACATTACCGTTTGTAGTTAGGATACCATAAAGGTAGATTGATTCTCGAAAACTACAACGAGGGACGCAGCAGGAATGAATGATGGGGATCACTAATAAAAACGAGGATATAGGAAATTTTAGTCGCGGTTAGAACCATGACTAATACTTAAATACTACCTCCGTCTAAGTAGAAGAAGACTTAAAACCTACAGCCGTACCAAAGTTAACGTAACAAATGATAGAATCGTGTCTAACGAAGAGAATAATAGAAGTAAAACAAGTAAAGAAACAAATAAAAATAAAAAAAAAAAACAAAAACATAAAATACAAGAACCTTAAACAAAAAAACACAGCAAAAAACGAAAAAACAAAACAAAAAAATATAGAACACAAATACTAAAAAAAAAATTGAAAAATAAAATCCAACCAAAAAAAAAACAAAAAAAAAAAACAAAACAAAAAAAAAAAAACAAATAACAATAAAACACAAAAAAAACAAAAACAAAAGATATAACTACTACAAATATCCACAAAAGAAAAAATACGATACGATACAATTATATAACTAGAAAGTGACACAATACAAAAGAAAAAACAAAAAAACAAGCTGGGAACAAGTCATGGACAGAAAAGACAAAGAAAAGAAAACACAAAAACAAACAGACCCCACAAGAATAGAAGAACAAAACCATAGAACATAAAGTCCAACTGTGACAAAAACGCAAACACAAAAACAAAAAAGGCATAAGGCTCACAACAACGTACGACACAAGACTAACCCTACACTACTCTTATAAAGTGCACTCCCCCCCCCAACTCTCCAATCAACCTATTTCACATCCCCCTCCGACCGCTTCACTCCAACCATGCGTGCATCAACAACCACACCGACCACGCCTCCGACCCTACAAATCAGCAGAACAGACACACACTCACCATCACCGACGCCCAGAAATAGCACTACGAATCCACTTTATCACCCCTCGAGTTACAACCACCCCCCCCAAACCACCCACCCTTAATACATCCACGTGTACCCAAGAATTACCTCCCACCTCGCCCTGTCGCTACCCCACCACCCCGACCGGCAACGCTCCCACACCCCCGCAAACTGCTCGCCCTAACATCACACCAACCCCGTAAACCAAAATCTTCCATAAACCCGCCTCTCCGTGTCCCACCCTTGCTGCCTCCCTACACAAACTAAACTCCACCCAGCTACCATCGTGTCCGCCACCAAATACATTAACCTTCCTATCAATACCAATCTCATAATAAAATCCTTCTACACACTGCGCAGTCTCCACTCTGCCCACCCTAACCCCCACTCGCACTGCCACTTTTCTTTACACTCCCGCACCTCATGAATGGGTACTCACCCACTCCACCTCACCCTCTCGCCCCCCCAGCCAAGTGCAAAACCCCCACCACCCCTCCCAACACCCACCGCTTCGGCCATTGCATCGGCCTGTACAAGATCTATACCCACACTACCTCCCCACACTGTCATTCTCCTCATCCGCCTCTCGCTACCCAGCACCCAACGCGACCAGCACGTTTCCCACCTACGGCCACCCGCCCCAACCCACAAACAAACCCCCACCAACAATCACTTTTACCTAAGAGCAGCTAACACCAGCCTCATATAAACACAGGCCCCCGCCAGCTAAACATACTCTCACTTCAAAACGACACCCACACCACCGACTACGCCGATACACCAAATGCCCCCTTACACCACCTCGACGGGTGAACCCCCAACGCACCCCGCGCACAAAGCCCACCCCCACCCCTCCTTACGCTGAGAACAACCGCCACACAATCACCCACCAGCCCAACAGCCATAGACGCGACTATCAGCAGACCCACCCTACCGACACCATACCACACTGCCCTAACGACTCCAACCTATCACAAAAGTAGAATCAGCCGCATACTAACCGACCATCACAACCCAAAGTCCCCAGACTCCTGACACAACGAACAACTAATTCATAACACACGATTAGCGTGTATAAAATCCAGCGAAGAACAAGCAACACCTAATAAATACATACAACGCGCCAAATCATCAAATCACCGCTAAACGCAGCTCAATCACAACACCACAAAAAAAAAAAGAAAGTCTCATTCAATACATCAGCCTTCCCAGCGTTAAAGTCCAAAAAATAAAAATATATCCAATCCGCTCTACACTCCGATACATCACCTCATCCTAAGCATCCGTCATTCCTACATTCCTCCCTCCGCCCTTCCCTCCTGACCGACACATGAAAAATCGACAAACATTTAATCAAGCCAAAGCTCCTTTAACTTAACCAAATCAATCATCAGAACACAAATAAACACATAGGGAGACCTAAAACAAACAAACTAGGCAAACAATGATCAACAAATATATCTCTGGATACCAAATACAACCACCAAACTGCAATTACTTCAAGGTGACCCTTATCGCCACCCTATCTAATAACACACGCACCTGGACACTCAAACCCCCCCCCCCCCCCCCCCAAAGCCATACCTCCACCTTCCTAATTGACATCAACCCCATCTGTGAACCATCCACAACAGCAGGACGCACACAGAGGCAGAAATCTTCCGTATCCGTGTTTTTCAATTATATAAACCCGTATATTAATTCATGCCATACTCACATATGAGATTAAAAAGAACTTGCCACACCTAATCTCAACGTCATACCTCACTGACTAATGCCAATGCTCAAACGTTCCAAAACCCACATACTCAACTCCCTCCAGTACCCTACCCCCCCGCCCACGAGAAAAAAAACAAATTAATTGCAGCTAAAAAAAACACAAGTGCCTGTCAAGATCTCACCATGTCACCAGAACAACTACCCCCCCCTCCCACCCCTAGAAGCAAAGCCAAACACACCAGTGGCAATGCTTAACCACTGAAACAACACAGAACACAAGCCACACCCAACCAACCAACCCGGTGCGTACTAAAGCCAGAAACACGAAAACAATGACGTCTATCATACCAATCACAGTGTCCAACGAAGCCCCCAATGGCACATCAAACCACAACCGCACACATGCCAAAATCAACAAATTACAACCACCCGTGACGTGCAAAACGCGCATGTAAAAAAACACCAAAAGGACGAGAGACGCGGAGAAACACAAGGCGGAAAAATAGGTAATAACAAAAGTCCCAGAAAAGACCAGGGAGGGCCAACCATCAAAAGACCAGAAAGAAAACGATTAAACATAAACAAGATTAAGCAAATAACCGCAGCGGCAACAGACTGTGAAGAGGACAAAAAACAGAATCTAGTGAAAAAAAATCAGAACAAACGGAAATCAGAGACTTGGAAAAAGACAATGAAGAGGAAAAACAAGATCAAAGAGGAGCAAAATAACACGGACACCAGAAACTAGAAAAGAGAAAGAATACTAGTAAGAGTACCCAAAGTACAACAACAGACTAAAGGACAAGAAAGACGAACGGTAAATAAAAACACGACAAAAAAAAACACTCCACCCAACCAAAAGGACCAGACCGTACAATGATAACAGAACAGCAATAAAAAGAAGGACAAATAGAAACCGCATAAAGCCACGAAACTCGCTTAAAACAATTTTAGGTAATTATAAAGACCAAAAATAACCCGACGGAAACAAATAAACTAAGCCAAAAAAAAAAATGAAAAAGAACAAACAAAATAGATGCTTAAAAAGAACCCAGCCTACAAAAGAGTGAAACCATAACAAACAAAACGTGGTATAATAAAGAAAGGAAAATAAAATAAAGAAGGAACGAGAGAAAAAAAAAAACTAGTGAAAGAAACATTAAAAAAAAAAAATTAAAAAACCATTCAGAAATAAACCAAATATAATCCAAAAGAGAAGAAGAAAAGATAAAAATAATAATGTTTAAAACAGATAAGGAGTAAACACAAGACAACCCAAAACCACAACACAGACACAAGAAAACGAAAGTACCCATAGACACACTCCCAACAATCACAGTGAACAAAGGAATGGACCAAGAAAAAACAACAACCCCCCCCCAAGGACAACCAGAAACAGAACAAGCCAGACGCCTTGATTCACCTTTCATCACTAATATCAAGCTTAGGACCCGAACACAAAAAAAACAAAAAAAAACTCGAACGCAAAACGTTAAAAAAAAAAAAAAAAAAAACTAAACAAATTAAAACCCCGTTTACCATATTTTCGACTACCGCCAAAAACAAAAAAAAAAAACAAAAAACGTAAATTCCCACTCCCGGCCCTCTCTCGAAACAAACACAACATCCCCACAGACGAACACAGACCCAACGCACCCACCTCCTCAGACACTCTCATTTCATGCCAAGAAACCCAGGCCCCCAAGGGAAGAACAAACCTCACTGCGCCCAAACCCCCCAACCCTCTTCAAACAAAAGAACAGACGTAAAAAACCGACACTGGACAACAAAACAAAAAAAAACAGCTTCCAGAGACCACGTACCAAGAACAACGAAGGGAACATTTGATTAAAGAAACGCCCCCCCAACCCAGAAGAACAAACCCAGGGGAACAAGAACAGACAAGAACACAGGAGCAAACAAACACTCCCCAACCCAACTATAGCCACCCCCCCCCCCCCAACCACAGAAGCGCCGGAAACACACAGTGTGCGAGACAAAAAAACGAGAAAAGGCAAACAAATTTTTTTGTTTTTTTTTTTTTTTTGCGGAAAACAACACAGAAAAAAAACCCACCCAAGAAAACAAAGAACAGACAAACTACAGCTCTCCGCCTCCCGCAGCAAACAACCCAACACCCCCCCCCCCCCCCCCCCATACGCTCCGCTCCCTTTATGAGTGTCCAACTCCCTCTGTTTCCTGCTACTCCTTTGTCCCTGTCACTCGTTTTTTGTTTGTTTTTTTTTTTTGTTTGTTTGTTTTTTTTCCCTGCCACTCCTCTGTTCCTGCCACTCCTCTGTTCCTGTCACTCCTCTGTTCCTGCTACTCCTCTGTTCCTGCTACTCCTCTGTTCCTGCCACTCCTTTGTCACTGTCACTCGTTTGTTCCTGCCACTCCTCTGTTCCTACCACTCCTCTGTTCCTGCTACTCCTCTGTTCCTGCCACACCTTTGTCCCTGTCACTCGTTTGTTCCTGCCACTCTTCTGTTCATGTCACTCCTCTGTTACTGCCACTCCTCTGTTGCTGCCATTCCTCTGTTCCTTCCACTCCTCTGTTTCTACCACTCCTCTGTTCCTGTCACTCCTCTGTTCCTGCCACTCCTCTATTCCTGTCACTCCTCTATTCCTGTCACTCCTCTGTTCCTGCCACTCCTCTGTTCCTGCCACTCTTTTGTGCCTACCACTCCTCTGTTCCTGTCACTCCTCTGTTCCTGTCACTTCTGTGTTCCTGCCACTCCTTTGTTGCTACCACTCCTCTGCTCCTGCCACTCCTCTGTTCCTGCCACTCCTCTGTTCCTGCCACTCCTTTGTTCCTACCATTCCTCTGTTCCTGCCACTCCTCTGTTCCTGCCACTTTTGTGTTCCTGCCACTCCTCTGTTCCTACCACTCCTTTGTTGGTGCCACTACTCTTCTGGTGCCTTTCCTCTTTTGGTGTGTATTGTTGAACATTAGTATTCTTGGAGGAAACTTATGACTAATATTTCCTAGATGAGAAGTTCAACGAGCCACGATTGGTTGTTCCATGATTTTTGACATTTAAAGATTCAGAATTGTTGCAATGACAACTACATCATTTAAACAAAATGGAGGAGTAGTAGGAGGATGTGTAAATAAATGGAGGAGAAAAAAAGAAAACAAAAGAGAAGAGTGAGGAGGAGGAGACATAAAGGAAGAGGAATTATTAAGAATAAGTAAAGACGAAGTAGTAGAAGCACAACAGTATGCAGCAAAGGCAGTAGTACCAGTAGCAGTAGTAGTCGAAGTAGTAGCAGAAATTGTCGTAGTAGTAGTAGTAGTAGTAGTAGTAGTAGTAGTAGTGTGTAGTCGTAGTCGTCTAGTACGTAGTAGTCGCGTATAGTCGTCGTAGTAGTAGTACTTAGTAGTAGTAGTCGTAGTAGTAGTAGTAGTAGTAGTAGTAGTAGTAGTAAGTCAGTAGTCTGTAAGTAGTCTTAGTAGTAGTAGTTAGTTGTTGTTGGTTGTTTGTAGTTAGTCGCACAGCAGCACCAGCAGCTGCAGTAGTAGTAGTAGCAACAGCAACAGCAACAGAATAGTAGTAAAAGCAGCATTAGCAGCAGCAGCAGTAGCAGCAGCAGTAGTAGAAAGAGGCGGCTGTATAGGAGAAAACGAAGACGGGAACGGGGTAGTGGTGTGGGAGGGAAGGGCAGGGAAGAGATTTAGCAGAACGAAAAGGAGGAACAAAAACAAAACCTACACGTTGAAGAAACATCCACACTCTTATGACAAGCTAAGGTTTCTGTCTAACTAACACAAAGCATTGACTCTGGACAAACATAGTTGTGCAACCAAAAACACAATTATACAGCATACAGAAAGTCTAAAGACTAGCGGAAACACAATGCTGACACTCCCAATGTCATTTTAATAATTGATTCCACAACCGCCAGTTAGGTTGAGTCGACCCAAATACAAACTTATTGTCTTTTTTCTGTCAAAGATAAAGCATCATATATGGCGCCTACAAAGCTCTTATGGTCACTAGGGATGGGGTACGTTGCCCATAACGAGAACCAATAAGCTTACATCCCGTACCAGCTCCCCGATGGGATAAGATATTATTCGCAATTTCGGTGTGATATCGGCTGTTTCGTTGTTTCGATTTCCCCTGTGGAATCAATTACCTGTATTCGACTTGAGCCCTCCCAGGACGTGTCTGCGAGGTTTCTCGAAGGATATGTAGCAATAAATACCGTGCTTGTTATTGTGATCTCCGTGTTTTGGGACAGACAAACAGTGGTGGTACCACATGTGCACTGTCAGCTAAATGAGATGCATATTAACGCCACAATGAAAGATATTAGAAAAAGCCACATCAGTAATAGTAGTGGTGGTGGTGGCGGTAGTAGCAATAACAGTAAAAGTAGCAGTGGTGTTAGAAGTAATTGTTGTGGTTGTGGTAGTAGTAGTAGTGGTTGTCGTGACAACGGTAATGGTGGTAGTAGTGGTGGTGGTGGTAGTTATAGTAATAATCGTAGTAGTGATGGTTATGTTTGTAGTAGTATTCAGTATCAGTGGTGGTGATAGTAGTAGTAGGACTAGTAGTAGTGATGGTCGTCGGTGGTAGTAGTAGGGGTGATTGTGGCAGTAGTAGTAGGAATAGTGGCGTGATGGTAGTATTATTAGTAGTAGTTGTGGTGGTGGTTGTTTTGCCATCATTAATACTAAGAGTAGTCATAAAAGTAGTGGTGGTGTTCGTAATAGCAGCAGAAACAATAGAGTAGTAGTAACTGTTGAGTGGCAGCAGCAGCAGAAATAGTAATAAAAGAAGACGACGAGAAGAAGGAGGAGGACCACAGGAGGAAGGAGGCGAGTAACAAGTCGAATGAGAGAAAGAGAGGAGGAAGAAAGGAAAAAAAATGCAGAGGAGAAGAAGATCAAGAACCGTGTGGAGGAAGGATGAGAAGAAGAAGAAGAAGAAGAAGAAGAAGAAGAAGAAGAAGAACAACAACAACAACAACAACAACAACAACAACAACAACAACAACAACAACAACAACAACAACAACAACAACAACAACAACAACAACAACAACAAGGAGAAGAAGTTGAAATCCGCAGCAAAACTACCGCAAATCACAAACCTCAGCACAAGACTCCCTGGAGTTTAAACACGGATAAAATTCCCTGTCCCCTCCTGTATAGGGTTGCCTCTATCTCGACTCCTATTATTGACAGTACGCTTCATATTAATATCACAGACAGATCCTACTTGGCTTGATCTTTATGATTCGGTCCTGCGGGCCCAGACTCCTGTTTTAACATTGTGGTGAGCTGACAGACATGTTAAAATAACAAGAAAATGATTGATCTGCTGAGTAATGCGTGTTTGTTACAAAGATCTCTCATCAATATTGCCTGGAAAAATAGTTTTTATGATTAATGTAAACATGCTGGCTTCTACCGAATGAGAATTGATTTTACGCAAAATATAATTTGATATCCAGATGGATTTTCATACTTCAAGATCAGCCTGAAATTGAAATAGATAAATACTCACGAAATCGTCTGCGATGCATTATTTCTGTTTCTGTAGCAACAGCAGCAGCAGCAGCAGCAGTAGTAGTAGTAGTAGTAGTAGTAGTAGTAGTAGTAGTAGTAATAGTAGTAGTAGCAGCAGCAGTAGTCAAAGTAGTAGTAGTAATAGTCGTAGTAGTAGTAGTACTAGTAGTAATAGTAGTAGTAGTAATAGTAGTAGTATTAATAGTAGTAGTAGTAGCAGCAGCATTAGTCAAAGTAGTAGCAGTAATGGTCGTAGTACTAATACTAGTAGTAGTAGTAGAGTAGTAGTAGTAGTAGTAGTAGTAGTAGTAGTAGTAGTAGTAGTAGTAGTAGTAGTAGTAGTAGTAGTAGTAGTAGTAGTAGTAGTAGTAGTAGTAGTAGTAGTAGTAGTAGTAGTAGTAGTAGTAGTAGTAGTAGTAGTAGTAGTAGAAGTAGTAGTAGTAGTAGTAGTACCAGCAGCAGTAGTCAAAGTAGTAGCAGTAACAGTCGTAGTAGTAGTACTAATACTAGTAGTAGTAGTAGTAGTAGTAGTAGTAGTAGTAGTAGTAGTAGTAGTAGTAGTAGTAGTAGTAGTAGTAGTAGTAGTAGTAGCAGCAGCAGTAGTAGTAGTAGTAGTGGTAGTAGTAGTAGTAGCAGTAGTAGTAGTAGTAGTAGTAGTAGTAGCAGTAGAAGTGGTAGTATACCAAAGAGGTATCAGGACGTGGACAAATGTATTACTTTCTGTACTGATATTGGTGGCAATAAATTGTGCCCATACGACTATATTTTGTACTTATGGCATTCTAATTTAGTCTACTAGCCGAAAAAAGTATACTGGCCTGTGTATGGTCGCGTTGAATATTGTGTTTAACGTGTGAAAGTGTTGTACCCTCTGTAATCTCAAGGGTATCTGCAATGATTCCTCCATCTGGCCTTGTCAACTTTGCAAACATATTCCACGGTTTATATGTCTGATATTCGCTGTCCGTCTCTGTATCTCTCTGTCTACCTGAGGTCTGAGTCTAATTTTTCCTGTCTAAATTTAAGAGTGTCGGGTTGGTCATACGTCGAAGAAAATCTGTTCCTGCAGCGAGGTTCTTTCGACACTGGGAGTAGCAGATTCTATTTCCGGTACACAAGTTATCACTTTTTTTCGTGTTAGCTGATGTGACTTTTGAGGCGGTCAATCTTTATCTATATATATATAATATATATATATATATATATATATATATATATATATATAATAGGTAATACCGTCTTTCTGCCACAGATCTGTCTTTCTGTCTGTCTGTCCAGAAGCCACGACACCATAGTGAATTGTGTCTGATTTCGTGAAACATTTTCCCTGATAGCTTCCTGAATCATCAGGCAACGTACTCAATATTAGGAAGAAAAACAACTAAAAACAAAACATAAATACGCGAGGGAAAAAAAGGAAGAAGAAGAAAAAATAATAATAAAACGAGAAAATGACGAATCATAAACACACAGGCAAACATATAGATAACAATGGACCAATCAAGATCTTGTCGATCTATTTGTGCTCATTCAATCGACCTATACAACTTGCCGACGTCTGGGCGGTCCGGGTAACAAAACCTAGCCCTAATTGTGAATTCTTAAAACCGTCCTTCTAAATGCAAGCACTGGTGGTCTGTGCGTGGCAGAATTCAGCCGCACACGTCAATTTTTCGACACTCGTGGCCATCTCAATACATGAATGATAATGTTGACGAGGCACAAATCGTTGAGGGCTACTGCGTCTGCATTCAAGGCAGCAAATAATGTCAATAAATGAAGGAAACGGGTGGAATAATCAGGAGAATTTTCAGGGGAAGGCGGTTAAAAAAAAAAAGAATATGGCGCTGACGAAAAGATAGCAAGGCTGATAATAAGAAGAAGAACAAGAAGTAGAACAAGAACAAGAAAAACAATAATAAGAAGAAGAACAAAAAGAACAAGAAAAAGAACAAAAAGAAGAAGAAGAAGAAGAAGAAGAAAAAGAACAAGAGCAAGGACAAGAACAAGAGCAAGAACAAGATGAAGAACAAGAACAAGAAGAAGTAGGAGAAGAAGAAAAAGAAGAAGAAGAAGAAGAGGCTGTGGCTGTGGCAGCGGCGAAGAAGAAAAGAAAGAGGAGGAAAAAATGACAGCAATTAGTACACACACACACACACACACACACACACACACACACACACAAACGAAAAAGCACGGGTGCCGTTCCGGTGACACCAAGTTAGTAATCAGTGTTATTCCAATAGGCAACATTGTGAACGAAGCTTGGCAACAGATATAAACTGGTGAATTTATAAGAAAAGAAAACTATTCGCGGAAAAGAAGTCGGTCACATCACCTCATTAGGACCAGTCCAGCATAAAGAAACTCTGCCAACTTTGTATATCTATATTCCTTTATAAAGTAAACACGGTCATTCTTTGGTTTTTAAAGAGACGTTCTGTTTGTTGCATCAATTTTCCAGTCGTAGATAAATGTATTGTTTTCACATATTTCCGATACATATTTTTTCTTCTTCTTCTTCTTCTTCTTCTTCTTCTTCTTCTTCTTCTTCTTCTTCTTCTTCTTCTTCTGCTGCTGCTGCTGCTGCTGCTGCTGCTGCTGCTGCTACTGCTTCTTCTTCTTCTTCTTCTTCTTCTTCTTCTTCTTCTTCTTCTTCTTCTTCTTCTGCTGCTGCTGCTGCTGCTGCTGCTGCTGCTGCTGCTGCTGCTGCTGCTTCTTCTTCTTCTTCTTCTTCTTCTTCTTCTTCTTCTTCTTCTTCTTCTTCTTCTTCTTCTTCTTCTTCTTCTTCTTCTTCTTCTTCTTCTTCTTCTTCTTCTTCTTCTTCTTCTTCTTCTTCTCCTCATACTACTACTCCTCCTCCTTCTTCTTCTTCTTCTTTAGCTCTTGCTGACTTTCTACTGTATTCGTTTGCACCTGTCAGCATCTGTGGCTGGGGCTGGTTTGTAATGCTGCGGTGCCGGGTTCTATTTCAGGTGCAGGCGTTTTGGCAGCAGACTGCCTTGCTTTGGTTTCATCTGTGGTATCAAGATTCGATTATTCATGTAGCAATGGAAAAGTGCTGAACGTAAAATTTGCGTAGAAAAAAAACCCCAACAAAAGCCATACAAAACTCAAATGCTGAGGTTCGTTCTGCTACGTCCCGTGAAGAACACGCAGCCAAGAAGACTTTCTGGAGTCTTTGTGTATACATACTTTCACCTATCTCTCCATCCACAACCAACTGATACACTTTTCTGTCCTGACCTGTGTCATTCCTGTCGATCGAAATTAAACAAACACGCTCTCTTACTACCAACTTTTCTTGTGGCGGCCAGCGATTTACAGTCGAGTCACCAGCTCTTCTGCGAATTCTAAGCGACAAGACATGTCTGTTTAATGAAGTTTGTGGGCTGAAGATCCCGCCAAGAGGATAAGTCAGCAGTCATTCAGTCACACCATTTCTCCATTGAAAAACGACAATTTCTCTGTTAGCTTTCAAATGTCAAGTTGAGTTGTTTCCCCGAGAATGTCAAGCCTTTTCTTGAAGCAGCAAGGTCACAGATTGTTGCCAAAGACAAGGTATTTTTAATCATGTACTTGCAATCTGTCGGCGCTCATTAGCAAGTTAATGTTTTATGCCAGTCATAATTTTATATGCTTTATTGTAACTTTTTTTCCGGCTGTAAATTAAATGACAGCCTGGGGTAATGACGATTAGGGCCACCAGGCTAGGAGAGGTTACGAAAACTCAATCTTTGATAGGGAATGTCGAATTACACTAGATTTCACTTTGCAGATGTCGAATTTAATTATGTCTTAAGAGAACGTAGGGACTGGGGTGGGGGGGGGGGGGGGAGTCACACTGCATAAACAAAAATTAATAAGGACACTTCCTGGCAATAAAATTATAAACAAGAAGAAGAAAAGGAGGAAGAAAAAGTACAAGAAGAAGAAGAAGAAGAAGAAGAAGAAGAAGAAGAAGAAGAAGAAGAAGAAGAAGAAGAAGAAGAAGAAGAAGAAGAAGAAGAAGAAGAAGAAGAGGAAGAAGAGGAAGAAGAAGAAGAGAAAGAAGAAGAAAGAGAAGAAGAGGAATAGAGGTATAGAGGAAGAAGAAGAAGAGAAAGGAGAAGAAGAGGAATAGAGGTATAGAGGAAGAAGAAGAAGAAGAAGAAGAAAAAGAGAAGAAGAAGAAGAAGAAGAAGAAGAAGAAGAAGAAGAAGAAGAAGAAGAAAAGGAAGAGGAGGAAGAGGAGGAAGAGGAGGAGGAGGAAGAGGTGGAGGAAAAGGAGGAGGAAAAGGAGGAGGAGGATGAGGAGGAAGACGGGGAGGAGGAGAAGGACGAGAACGGGGAAAATAAACAGTGGTGGGATGACGGGAAATAATTATGACACATATGGTGTTTAGAAAGTTAGTCTTGCTTTGAAGTATACTTTCTGTCACAGAGTCGTTTGCGTGTATGTGTGTGTGTTTGTGTGTGAGAGAGAGAAAGGGGAGGTAGGGGGGGGGTGGTTGATCCAGGATTCCTCCTAAATTAATGAATGAGTAGACAATTAGTGACAAATGATCTGGAGAGATGAAGAGTAATGAAGATGTCTAGAAAGAAACTGACTCACTGTCACAACCCTATGAGTACAGTCAGTGGCGGAATGGACTACACCGTAAGGTGTGCGTGTTGAGTTGACACCCAGGGTTGACACAAAGGTCAGAGCCGTGACTGGTCAAGTCTGTTCTGTTATTGCATGGTGAAACCAGCGCTCAGGATAAAGCGCTTGGCCACGACAAGAAAGAATGAACTTTGTTGTAGACAAGTTCGCAGCACGATTACCCCTTTTGGGACTGAGCTGGTGAACGGGTCAAAAGACACGAGGTGAAAGGAACACGGGGATTCTGTGTACAGCGGTCAGAAAGAGCAGACGTGTTAGCGAGACAGTGATAGTATATTAGAGTTAGGATATTTCTGTTAGTGACTGCATAGATTATTTACAGTATTCTGTTAGAATAGGATAGTTTTTGTGCTGTGTATTTAACTGGTACAAGGTATTGTGTTGTTCCATAAGAAGTAAATAGGTTCCAGTTACTTCTGACAAGTTAAATCAGTTATGTACATATTCTGTTAGAGAATGTCTAGCCTTGGCACTCTGACCCTGCACTAGACAGAGGCTGTGACAGTTTGGTTGGTCAGTGTGTCGATAGGTAAGAGCGTATCTCGTGCCAGTGTGGTTTGTGCACCAGGAGATTGCTTGTGGAACGGACTGGAGAAAGAGGCGATTGTAAAGCTCGTTCGGCCAGAAGGTCCAAGCAATAGGTGGCCACACAGCGGGAAGTCAACTGTCTATTGTATTACCTGTACTTGCAAATAAAGATTGTCGTGTGTGCTCTGTGTGCGTTCTGGTTCAGTGTGTGTTAAAGGTTAGTTTGTCTGTCATAGGCCTAGTTACGAGCCACGGACCAGCAAGGTCACCCAGAGGTCTGTGACACTCACGAAGGTAACTGATTGCACACATCAGAAGAAACAATCTTCACTCTTTGGTCAAGTGATAAGAAGGGGAAAATTGGAGTGCATTGTGACGATGGTAACGCTAGGGGGGGGGGCGGCGGTGGGGGGCGGGGAGGTAGATGGAGACTGAGATAGAAGATGGTGCACTGTTTAACATCATGGCATATAAGATCATGTGTGTCAGAGCTAATTGAAAGTACACGAAACAGAGGGTTGTGGATGGATATCACTACCAATGCCACACTGCCTGTGCTATAAGGAGTGGAAAAATGTAAAGAAAAAGTTATAATAGTTTCCGTCCTTTTTTAGGATGAAATGTTTCGTTTTTTGAAGCCCTACTCTGGCTTTTGCCAGGGGCCACAATATAGCCTGGCCATAAATATGGCCTAAAGACTGAACGCGGTTTCTGGGACCACTCCATGGTGATCCTCGCCCACATGGTGGCACATTGTGTCATCGGGTGTTTATCGCTTGTGTGATGTCCTGGTCGGGTAGAAAGTCAGTCGTCAGTCAAAGAACAAGTGTCAACACACTGAGATGTATGCAGAATATACCACGTACTCCATATTGTTATACGTCCACCTGTAGATAACGAAGACAATGTAATTCAGAGCGTCTTTACAACTGGGAATATTGCCTATTATCTATTTTAAAATAGTTGGAGATGGAATCTGTTTTTAAAATTCACATCTATGAAAATTTAAAGCATCTGCAAGCAAGTTAAAATAAACATTTTGAGATCATGCATCTTTCCAGTGGCAACTTATGGATGTGAGGCTTACTCAATCACTGAAGGAAAACATTGGAGACTTTTAGCTGAAATGCTACAGAAAAATTATAGAACCCATGGACCAAGAATAAAAAATAAAAAATAAAAACACACACATCCTATATAATCTGAGCTTCAAGGAGAATTGGCTTGTAAACAAGATCCTGACCCAAGAGTTGAGGTATTTTGACCATGCTAAACGTCATGATCACCTGGAGAGACCGTTGTTGCAGGGCGCAGTTGCGGACAATGAGGCAGAGGCAGGCCTCGCGAAGGTGGGTACAGGACGCTGAAGATACCTTGGTCATGAAAGCACACAGGGCTGGATGCTTGGTTAGAGAAAGAGAGACTTTCAGACCTGCCATGAGGAGAGCTACGTTTTATCAAAAAACCTGATATTGATCGTGATGATGGTGGGAACTATCTGAAATTCGAACTGTTATAAAATGTAGGCATATGGACTTGTTTTAAAGTATTTTTTTTTAAAAACTGATTTGCAAATTAAGTGCTTTATTAATACCCTCCCCTAATCAGGGGAAATCCACAGGTCACAGGACAGTCTAATATTTCATGTGGTTAGTAGAAAGGCTGCATGCAGTCGTGAGACGTTACCTAGGCTGCACTCTGTCGTGGGATGTAAGGAAGTGGAATAAGAGCCAGTAAAAAAAAGCATCAGAAAGCCGGGAAACCCGATCCAACCACCCTCTCAAATGTTGGACTGTCATGTGACGTCATCTGGGGGGGGGGGGGGTAAGATATTAAAAAATAACCATAAATTAAATTCAACACATCAATGACAGATCAAATAGATGTAAAACTAGAAAGAAAAAGAGTTCAACTAACAGATCAATGCACTTATTCAGGAAGTAAGTTTGGCAGTCAAGATAATACAAAGCATTCTGGAAAAAAAAACACACATCCTAATATGAGACACGTAAAGTCCCGCTCCAGCTGTTGTCTGGAGCTATATTCAACATAACGGTTAAACGGGGGTTTCTGTGACTTGCGCCCGGGTAATTCTCATTTGTATGGACAGCCAACAAGAGCAACTAAGAGGTTTTGAAAGAGGCGGGAGCCCGAAGACAACTTATCACAAACATCAGAAGGAGACAGTCATCATTTTTCGGCCATGTTATGAGAAGAGGGAAAATAGAACATGTTGTGACCACTGGAAAGATATGTGGAAGGAGAGATAGAGAAAGACAAAGAGAGAAGATGCTTGACAGTCTTGTTGCATGGCATGGAGGTGTGTCGGCACACGAACTGATACATGTTGCAGCAGATCGCAGATTATAGAGAGGCATGATCGCCCACGCCAGTCGGCAAGGCACCTGATGATGATGATGATGATGATGATGGTGGCATTTTGTGTCGCCGTGTTTTTATCGCTCGCTGTGCGGTCCTGATGGGGTTGAACGTCAGTCAGTCATACAAAGAAAGATACTATAGCTGGCACTGACATGACACCAGCAGCTGTTAAAAGTCTGAACAATGTATGGAACTCTATAGAGCTTTAAACCAAAGTTACAATTTCAATGTTGTTGTTGTTGTTGTTGTTGTTTTTTTTTTTTTTTTTTTTTTTTTTTTTTCAGTGTTAAAATATGCAAGTGAAAGTTGGAAAATCACTAAACACGTGAAACGGCACTTTGAATGCATTTAAAAACAAAATGCCTCATGAAAGGTTGAACATAATTGAAATGAATTCAAAAGGGATGAACAAATTCAAGAAATGTCTGGGCAACAACCGGTAACAACAGTAGTCAGATAAAGATGATGGTACTATACCGGGCACGACCTCCGAATAAACGGTCAGAGAACCACAAAACAGGCTCTAAAATAGGAAAAACGTGGATTGAAGACGCGACGACATCTAAAAGAACCCTTAAAACCAATGTTGATGGGAGAGGTTAAAGGTGCTGGACTTTCTATAATATAAAAAGGACGGCACAGGACAAAGCGTAAATTAGGAATAGACTGCAAGCCCGCTCTATCGACATTTAATAGCACAACGAGACAATGTTGATAGTTAACGCTCCATTAGCAGATATCGTTCTACTATTTTATTCCATGCTCAGGAACATTGTTAAAAACCCTAGAGATACTATGTCTTAGCAACACCAAGAGTGCTGAAACAAAGAAAAAACTGAGGAAAGGGCTCTCTGAATAAAAGTGGGGGGGGGGGGGGGGGGAGGAGATCTTCACTCCCTTACAAACTTTTTAGACGGGAGAGCACTCAAGGGACCCTAGTTTTGTTAAAGTGTGGAATAGCAATAATAACTATTATTCTTAAATGCTGAACATTGAAAACAAGATATTACTATATGAGAGGAAGTCAATAAGTAAGTCACAAATGGCTGTTAAATAAATAAATAAACAAATAAAGACGATAACAATTTGAAAACCGCTTATTTTTACACACACACTGTCCCTTTATTTTTCACCATAATTTCCACTAACATTGATGTACGTGTCCTATCATTTTATCAGTCCTTCCAAACCTGCCGCACAGAACTGGGTGCTCTGTTCTCTAAACCACATTTTCATTTCACATTCAAGTTCAGCGTCATTCACGAAATGTCTCCCGTAAGGTGGGTGGACTAAAGAGGCGGAAATCGATAGGAGCGAAGTCGGGGCTGTAAGGTGGATGTTCCAGAAGTTCCCACCCTAGATAGTTAATTTTCTCCCGAGCTAACCGAGCCGTATTTGGTCTTGTCTGGCATTGTCACAAAGGAGCAGTACTCCTCTAGTCAGCAGGCCTGGACGTATTCTTTGAAACGCATCATAAAGCATCGATAGAAATTTACAGTATGATTCAGCATTCACATTGTCACCTCTTACTTTTTTTGTTTAAATCGGTTGAAAGCACTCATTGACCAAAACAGAACGCCGTCGGCGCTGATCGCGTAGCCTGGAATATTTGAACACAAGGCGAAGAATGATGTTCCTTTGCATTCAATCAATCAATCAATGAGGTGCCGTCTCCACAATGAAGGTTGGCTGAAATGGATCTCCAACAAGCCCTGTCTGTTGCCCTTGATGTACACTCACTCATACTGCTGTTCGTCCATCTCTTGATGTTATCCTCCCACTTGTAACGCTGTCTGCCTCTTGCTCCCCTACCTCGAACTTTTGCATTAGAGCACGCTTTGATTCCAGCTGGCAGTGATACACCCATGATTAGCCCCAATTATAAATCCTGTTCCGTCAACAATTTTAGAGTGCTCTTCAGAAAAGTTTTTTTACCCAGCTATGCATCGCTTTAAGGGATACGGATGTGTCAGCATAAACAGGAAGCATTTCCTTATGGATGTCCTTTGCAGTCAGCTCTCAGACGTCCCTGCTCCTAAGCAGTGCCGACCCAGTTTGTTTTCGGTCAAATTGTCTGTGTGTCAGCCTGTCTGTCAATCACTCAGTTAGTGAGACAGCCTACTTGTCTGTCTGTCTGTCTGTCTGTCTGTCTGTCTGTCTGTCTGTCTGTCTGTCTGTCTGTCTGTCTGTCTGTCTGTCTGTCTGTCTGTCTGTCTGTCTGTCTGTCTGTCTGTCTGTCTGTCTGTCTGTCTGTCTGTCTGTCTACCTGCCTGCCTGCCTACAATCCGTGTTCAACATGGGTTGAATGTAAAACGGGCCTGCGTGCCCATTGTAGTGACCCTTGTTAAATAAAATTCGTTCGTTCGTTCTCTTTTCCTCCCCTCTGCTTTCCCTGTTCAATAATATATCTATCCCAGACCAGACCATACAACTCTCGTTAAATAATCCTGACACACGTCTAACCTCCCCTGGCCTGCCCTGATCACTGATAATCCACTAACAAATACTAATTCTCCAACCGACAAAAGAATTAACCACGACCAAAAAAACCTACAGGGAAAGAGATGTTCATAGCGCCATCTCTGCTGACCTATTGGACTTCTGGTTGGCACTGACTATTCCTGTATTGATTGACAATCCGCTGACAAGGGAATTCTCAGATGTAATGGAAAGATGAACCCGATGTTTAAAGGCGAATAACTCTGTAGGCAACACGTAAACAGTTAGGATAAAGAGGAACGAAAAAGTAATTTGGAGAATGGCGATGTGGTTGAACATATTTGAAATTGGCGCGTGTGGAACCGATGGCTTTTTGATAAAATAACTAGGGTGTTGGGGAGAGATAAACAAGCAGACAGACAGCGAAAGAAAGATTGGAGAACTGATTGCGGGGTAGCGTGTTTGTGAAAAACGTATTATTTGTATGGTACCCAAACCACTGCTGCTTGATGTATGGGTTTCTTCATCTTCGTCGTTCATCGCAAGATGGGTATAAACTGCGTCGTAATGTTAGACGCAGTTTATTATTGTCTTAAAGCTCCACCCTGGTAGATGCTGGGAGATCTAATAAAACCCAACCTTTGGGTTGAGCTGGGCGTCTGGAGACTGTACCACTATGATCTTCACGTCAATGGTGACACTTTGTGTCACCGGGTGTTAATCGCTCGGTGTGATGTCCTGTTGGGGTTGAACGTCATCATTTAGAGCTGTGCGCCCACATGTTCGCCTTTCGGCCGACACATCCCACTTCTGCAGGCATGTGTTGTTCGGGTTAGCTTTCCCGGGTAGTACGTGTTTTTCCAAGAACTGGATATCATTACCACAATCCCTACTTGCGCCAGAATGTAGCCGTCACAAGTTCCCTATTATAACTTCTTTAGATGTTTACATTTATTCTCGGAGACCTCTGAGGATCGTCACCGGAGCTATGCGTTTCCTGTTTTATGCGACCCTTTCGTCAGGCGGCTAGCTGTTCTGCGGGGATAGAAAAATTTAAATTGGATAAAATCTGGTGCACTGTAGTCAAACCTTCGACTGTAATTTAAACCTTTAACTTCTGGATATTTAACTGATTAAAACCTTCTGGTAGCATATCGATGAGGTCGACGACCGCAGTAAGGTATTCATCATCCTGACCTGGATCAATCCTGACATGGATCAATCCTGACCTGGATCAATCCTGACCTGGATCAATCCTGACCTGGATCAATCTTGACCTGGATCAATCCTGACCTGGTTCAATCCTGACCTGGATCAATCCTGACCTGGATCAATCTTGACGTGGATCAATCCTGACCTGGATCAATCCTGACCTGGATCAATCCTGACCTGGATCAATCCTGACATGGATCAATCCTGACCTGAATCAATCTTGACCTGGTTCAATCCTGACCTGGATCAATCTTGACCTGGATCAATCCTGACATGGATCAATCCTGACCTGGATCAATTCTGACCTGGATCAATCATGACCTGGATCAATCCTGACCTTGATCAATCCTGACATGGACTGGGTAGCAGAGGGCAGCGCCAAATGCAACCAGTATGGACCTCGACGAATCGTTTGTCAGGCTTAGATTTAGCTCTGGCTTCCGATGACACTTCCCATCAAGCCTAGTCTTGTCGACACAGGTGCTTTCATCGTCTATGCCAAATAAATATTCCTATATATATTTGTAATTTAGTACATTATTATTATAATATTATTTTTATTATTATTTTTATTATAATTATGCTGAATGGCAAATAATATTATAGTGCACTTCAAATAACATAAAATGTATGAACGAATAATTGAAAAGATAATTAATATAAATGGTTGAGGGGGCTCTGTAAGATCCTTACAAAATTACTGGTAGGTAGGGCAGGAAGGGGGAAGATGTGGTTTTCTTAACGGACATAAGCTTCCACGTGTCGATGCTTTTAAACCACAAAACTCCGAAAAAGTAATGTATGTTGAGCGCGTCGGCGTCTGTGCCTTAAGCGTTGCGAACGAGCTTCGTACTGCCGGGTTCGATCCCAGCTGCAGGCCTTGCGCCTTAAGTTGGTTTCGACAGTTGTATAGAGAAGCCAACCATATAGAAAGCAATGGCAAACTACTAGACGAAAATTGGCCTAGAGAAACCACAACTACACCAGGGTTGGTTCTGCAACGTCCTGTAAAAAGGTTCACAACTATCTTTATGTTGAGTGCAGCACGCATCTGTCCACACACCGCACTCACATACGGCACACACAAAATGCCGGTGTGTGTATGTGTGTGTGTGCGTGCGTGCCTGCATGCGTGTGTGTGTGTGTGTGTGCGTATGTGTGTGTGAGTGAAAAGAGCACACGGCAATGTTAATGGCTCTGGTTTGGCCAGTGTGTGTGTATATGTGTGTGGGTGTGTGTTTGTGTGTGGGTGTGTGTTTGTGTGTGGGTGTGTGTAAATGTGTGTGGGTGTGTGTAAATGTGTGTGGGTGTGTGTTTGTGTGTGGGTGTGTGTTTGTGTGTGGGTGTGTGTTTGTGTGTGGGTGTGTGTAAATGTGTGTGGGTGTGTGTTTGTGTGTGGGTGTGTGTAAATGTGTGTGGGTGTGTGTTTGTGTGTGGGTGTGTGTAAATGTGTGTGGGTGTGTGTAAATGTGTGTGGGTGTGTGTTTGTGTGTGGGTGTGTGTTTGTGTGTGGGTGTGTGTAAATGTGTGTGGGTGTGTGTTTGTGTGTGGGTGTGTGTTTGTGTGTGGGTGTGTGTAAATGTGTGTGGGTGTGTGTTTGTGTGTGGGTGTGTGTTTGTGTGTGGGTGTGTGTAAATGTGTGTGGGTGTGTGTTTGTGTGTGGGTGTGTGTTTGTGTGTGTGGGTGTGTGTTTGTGTGTGTGGGTGTGTGTTTGTGTGTGTGGGTGTGTGTTTGTGTGTGTGGGTGTGTGTTTGTGTGTGGGTGTGTGTTTGTGTGTGGGTGTGTGTAAATGTGTGTGGGTGTGTGTTTGTGTGTGGGTGTGTGTAAATGTGTGTGGGTGTGTGTAAATGTGTGTGGGTGTGTGTTTGTGTGTGGGTGTGTGTAAATGTGTGTGGGTGTGTGTAAATGTGTGTGGGTGTGTGTTTGTGTGTGGGTGTGTGTAAATGTGTGTGGGTGTGTGTTTGTGTGTGGGTGTGTGTTTGTGTGTGGGTGTGTGTTTGTGTGTGTGAGAACAGCGACTGAACGGCAACGGAAACGTCTCCATCACCGGCATCGGTTGA
>CAJHNH020000301.1:325875-400875 GCA_905116865.2 Candidula unifasciata
AATCTCCATTTGCAGCCAGTGGGTTCTCAAAAACTGGTATCCAAGTGTTGTATTTCGTTTCTTGTTTGCCGATGAAAATATACATGTATTATTCGCATTCGACTAGCAGGTCCTTGACAGAAAGGTGCTGCCACCCAGTTAGGAAATCTTAGGGCAGGGAGCAAAGCCCTCTTGTTATTTTTTTTTTTTTTTTTACGAGTGGGACTCAAGATAATTAACCCTTGTTTAAATACGTAAGTAAGTAAAGTAAAGAACCATTTTCCTCGCCTTCAGGCGAATAGGGCATATAGGGCTAGACCTATATTTTTATATACCAAACCGCACAAGATGTATCATCTGGTCAGCATCACGCCGGCTGCCTTTACTTCTGGGGACTGCACCCGGTACCCATTCAAGGCTGGGTCGACCTGGCAGCCTAAGTCATTTTTTTTTTAAAGTCCGGCTCCGCCATGGAGCGAACCCATGACCTTCCAATCCGCAGCGAGCGTCTAGCCACTCCACCACGTCAACTCCCTTTAAATTCGTAAATAATAATAATAATAATAATAATAATCGTCTTTTTTTTTTTTTTTTGGTTCCTTTTTCTCGTTCACGGGCTGTGAACTCCGAAGAACATTTTTGTTTGTTCGTCAACCTCTGGACTTAGCCGTGTTCCAGAACCTGGGTGCATATTCCGTTTACACATTTGACATATGCATATTGGTTCCTTGCCTCTCTGGCCATGCAGTCTGACTTCAAAGACAGCCCCCATGTAATCGACTCTTACGACAATGGGTCTATTCTTGTTTTTCTCCCACACGGCGAAAAAAAGAATATTTTATAACTGCTGCTGCTGCTGCTGCTGCTACTACTACTACTACTACTACTACTACTACAACTACTACTACTACTACTACTACTACTACTACTACAAATACTACTACTACTACTACTACTACTACTACTACTACTACTACTACTACTACTACTACTACTACTACTACTACTACTGCTGCTACTGTTACTACTACACTACTACTACTAGTTCTCCGACTATTTCTATTCTTTGAATGGCAAATAAATATAATATATTTAAAAAGACACTAAATGTCTATATCTTCTTCTTCTGCTTCTCTAGCCCCGCCCCCCCCCCCCAATGGAGTATAGGCCCTCAACCAACTCATGCCAAGTCGTTCTTTGATATAGCATGCAGCCCCCCTACCCCCCTTGTCCTCCCAATCTTTCTAACTTCATTTTTCAGCTCCCTTCTCCACGTATTTTTGGCCTTCCTTTATTCCTATGTCCACGTGGGTTCTAATGCAAAGACGTTCTAGTTGTATTGTTCTCTGGTTTCCTCAGTGTTTGTCCTATCCAATGCCGGCATCTTTTCTTCACCTCTTGGTCTACTGAAGCTTGTTTAGTTCTCTCCTAAAGCTCTACTTTTGTGATTAAATGTCTTAATAAATACTTAAAAAAGAGAAGGACAATTCATGGTTAGGGGCCCAATTTACTGTCATCAAAAGGTGTGAGGGCTCAGCTGGGGTGTGGGGGTGGGGGGAGGGGCCTCAAAGTGACCGAACAGCCAAAGCCTGGCGTCTATGCAGCCATTACACCTCGCCTGAAAGTGACTAGCTCTCTCGCCAACTCTCCAGCCTCCCTGCAATTTTCTGCCCAGAGCCCCAAATATCTTGTGCCTACATTTATGGTGGTCGACCCCTGTCTGTCATTCCTCGTAAAAGGGCCCTCCATTACTGTTCTTTCAGTCCAATATGGCTGATAAGCGGGCACATCTTTTTTCCTATGACCAGTTATTTGATACTGGCTACGGTTAGCCACTGCATTTCCCACCAAGTGTAGCCTGAAAGTCATGATCAAATGCTTTGCCGACTGGAGTCGGCGATCGTGCCTCTCCACAATCTGCGATCCGCAACTGCGTGTATTAGTTCGTGTCATGACACCCCTGCATGCCATGACAACAGACGTCAAGAATCTTCTCACGCTGTCTTCCCCTGTCTCTCTTTCCACATATCTTTCTAGTGGTTCATTTTCCATTTTCTTTTTTCTCATAACATGACCAAAAAATGATCAATGCCTCATTCTGATTTTTTGGATAAGTTGTCTTCGAGCACTCGCCTTTTTCAAAACATCTCGGTTGCTCTTATTAGCTATCCAAAGAATTCTTGGGATTCTTCTGTAAGACCACATCTGCGAGGCCTCAAGATATTGTTCAGCTTGTGTATTTATTGTCCTGGCTTTACAGTAGTATGTTAAAACTGACTCTATATAGCATGCTAGAATTCTTTTCCCAACCTCCTGTGACATGGATTTATTGCACAAGATGTTCTTTATTTTATAAAATGCAGTTTTTGGTCTGTTATGTTCTGTTGTTTATCTCTCTGATACATTTTGTACTTGTCCTACAATAACGCCTTGAATGAACTATTATTATACATTTAGGAACTATTATTTTCTTGCAAATCACCATTACTTCTGTCTTTTTCATAATTCAAACTAAAGCTGATTTTACCACTTTCTACCACCACCGCATCTATCAATTCCCGTAGTTCTTTCTTACTTGTCGCTATCAAGACGGTGTCATCAGCAAAGTGTAGATTATGTTAGATAATATGAAAACCAACAACACTTCCTGGCATATCAGTGGTAGATCTCATTATATATTCACTGTACACACTTCTTTGTGCTATGAAATGTGTCCAAATGGTTATTAATTCACATAGCTGCTCTTTGTTGCCAATACATGCTCTTTATAATTCGTAAATCGTTTTCATCAACGTTTAACTTTTCTAATAGTATGATTATATCTTCAAATTTCACACAATCAAATGCTTTCGTATAGTCAGTGAAGCATGAATTTGTTTGTTTCTGTAGCTCTTTCCGAAAGAGTCCTACGGATGTATATGGCATTGTTTGTACCTCTTCCTCCTACAAATCCACACTGTTTTTCACTAATTTCTGGTTCAATGATGATTCCTATTCTTCTCATAATTATTCTTAGTAACAGTTTTGTCTAATGACTCATAAGACTTAATGGTACAATAGTCTTCGCATTTAAAAGTGCCTGGTTTCTTAGGCAAAGCAATGAGTTTTGACTTTAGTGGCTCATTAGAAATGTATCCACTATTATAAATGTCATTCAGCAATTTAGTTTATTCTTCTTCTTCTTCTTCTTCTTTGCGTTCACCAGCTGTAAACTCTGGCGGAAGGTTCTGGTTGCTCGTCTACGACTGAACTGCAGTCCTGCTCCAGAACCTGAGTGTTGCGTGTGCATCAGTTTTACAGATCTCATTCTCTTGAATACAGACTGTTGGTTCCTTGCCTCTCCGGCAGATGCACTCCGACTTCAAAGGAAGCTCCCCAATTAGTCGACTCTTACGACATGCTTTTTGGGAGGCAGTGGGTCTATTCTTGTTTTCCCCACAATGGGGCCCCGGAACCCACACGGGGGAGTTTATTATTGATTGCGGACTTTTCCAAGTCCACGATCGACGAGGACGGTGTTTAAACCAGGTGTTACCAATTATTATGTTATGTGATTCCCATCAATAATCTTTCCTATCTCTCATTCTTTCCTCCTAGGACATAGCCACCAGTTCCTCGACCCACATTTGCACTTCCAATTTTTGCATTGAAATTGTTCATTATTATTTTTACTTCAAAATTATTGCACTGATCAAAAGCCATGTCTAAATCCTTATAAAATTTATCAATATCATCTTCTGAGGTTTCTGTAGTTGGTGCATACATCTGTACTAGATTTATATCAAGTGGTTTGCTAAGGATCTTTACTAACAGCACCAAGTTTGAAATAGTCAAATTTCCTTTAACAGTTTTTGCCCATTCAAAGTACATATACAGTAAACAAAAATATAATGTTTTGATCAGGGCTCACAGAAAGAAGTAAAAAGATAGAAGGACAGTCTAGAAAACCTAACAAGAGAAGGCTACAGTTAGCGTGCTGAGAATTGATACTGTCACCTCCAAACGGAGTGTGCGCCTTGCTTTGGAAACAAGTACACTAAGACCATGACCAACTAGGCACCCCTATTATGGTTAATTTCGCAATCAAAGTGATGGTCTGGTTGGCAGACGCTAGAACACGCAACATTTAATTATAACTTTATATTAGTGGTCGTTTAAATTGTATTATTAGTAACTGTATTAGGACCCCCCCCCCCCCCCCCCCCCCCCCCCCCCCCCACTCCGCCTCTCCAAAAAAGGTCATTTCTCTGTTACATGCTAAATCTGTTAGTATTTTTTAAAGAGCTGGAAAAAAACTTACTACTGTACTTGTAAATAAGCAACGAATTCTCAACTAAACAAAAAAGTGTGAATAGCTGAGGTAGCGTAGGTAAAATACCAAAAAGTTAGAAATGAAAATTTGAAAATTGTGTGTTAAGCTGTCTCAGTAAACAGACCCCCTCCCCCCCCCCCTCCTCCCTCCACCCTCCCTCCACCCTCTCCCAGTCACTGACTACTTCTATCTCTCCCTCTCTAAAGAATTTGAAATTCATCACGTAACGAAATTTCCTTGAATTGACCTTGGCCTCCGTGTCCACCCAGACTAAAATGGGTAGCATGAATGGTAATGAGACTTAAATGCGGCTAATGTAATATTTACCACATCATCCATCAAGTACCAGTACAACTGCTACCACCACCACCACAACTAAAGTAATGTCACAACTGTCTGGTGTACCAACTTTCTAGGTCGGTGTAGACAGGGGGTCCTGAGCCAGAGGATTTATCGCCACATGGCGGTTACGGTGACTATAAGCTCTCTCAGTTATCAGTTTTTGGCATCACCCCCTAACCCCAGCCCCCCCCCCCCCCCTGCCCCCCCCCCCCCCCCCAAAAAAAAATACACTGACTACTTTTCTCTCCCTCCCCGATGGGTGTAAGCAGGGGAGCCTTTGAGCCTAGGTAATTAGGGCCGTATAAACTGTGCCGGTGAAGTTTCAATATTGCCCCCAGCGAAAAAAAAAAAAAAGCTGTACTTTGGATTCGAACCCGGGTATCTCGCACGGAGGCCCAGTTCAGCCAGACCCTCCTCCGTAAAAAATCAACGAAAAAAAGAAACGAATATGTTAAAATTTGAAATCGAGAGGTACGTCCCGAAGCATGTACGAATGTGGCTGTAATGAAATGTCATTGTAGATGTTTTGCTGGAAGAAAAATTAATACTAGCATTCGATTAAATGCGACTTCACTGACGAGGAAATGCATAGAAACTGCGCGTAAAATGATTGGAAAAGCCAGTAAACGATATGAATCCATTCTGTGCGGTTTTTTAAAATTTGTTTAAAAAAATTTCATCGCAACCTATTTCACACCAAGACAAGTGGCATCCCGACTTCAAAACAGACATATCCTGTTCAATGGTTTCTGAGTCTGTATGTAACAAGCAGACAATCATTGGTTTTAAAATATAAAGATATAAGGTTAGTTGAGTATTCTTTACAGAACGTTGCAGCACCAACCTCAACAGCCCCTGTCTGTTGTATGGTTTTTCTAGGCAAATTTACGTCCAGTATGCAATTGCTTCCTGGACGGTCGGCTTTCTTGATACCACTGTCGAAACCAAGGCAAGGCGCATGGCCCGCAGCTGGAATAGAACCCGGCATAACGAAGCGTTCGCATCGACTTAGCCACAGAGCCAACATAAAGATATATAGAAAGTAATAATAGTAAAACATGCTAGACAAATTTTACAGTGTCTGGTAGAGGCGGCAGGAGAAAGCAAACAGATCATGTTTAGACATTTTTAGTGCGAGATTTAAGGAGTTGTTATCATAGGATGACACATATTTATTAAAGGTATGAGGTAACAAGGAAAAAAATTGTTTGTTCGAAGGTCGCTACAGCATGAGGAACTGTTTTAAAGGGTCGTCGCTTGAGGAAGGTTCGGAGCCACTGCCCTTGAGCTTCCTCTCTGACCTTACAATAATTAGCTTAGTAGGAAATTCTTTTCGGAAAGCCAGTTAGCGCGTGGCTTGGAAAGTTGCCTGCAGGACAGTAGTAATGAATTTCAACCCGCATCCGAGGGGATCAGTGGTTTTGGGGATCAAATGATCCTTTCAGAGTCGCCTAAAACCATCGGAAAACACATATTCACTAAGTTCATGAAGTAGCGAGGAAACAAATTTATGGTTGGGCGTCGCCACAGCATGAGGAACTTATTAAAGGGTTGCGGCATTAGGAATGTTAAGAACCACTGGTGTAGATTCTTTAAAGTGGTGCTTAAAATTGGGTGCCAGAAAATATCCTGGAAAGTAAAGTCACCTGATGTGATACTGATTATGTCTCCAGGAGTGCCAGTTAATTTATTTTATATAAACCTCAGATGAGCCCCACGTGATGTAATTATTTGTGACTGTCTCACTTTGGTGTATAATAATTCTCTTCTCTGGTTTGTTTTGTCTCCTTCAGATTTCTTCTTCTTCTTCGCGTTCACCGGTTGTTCATCCACCCCTGGACTCTAGTCCTGTTCCAGAACCTGAGTGTTGGGTGTACATCTGTTTCACATGTCTGACTTATTTGCATGCAGACTTGGTTCCTTGCCGTTCATGCAGATGTACTCCGTCTTCGAAGAAAGCTCCTAATTAGTCGACTCTTACGACATGCTTTTCTGCTGGCAGTAGGTCTGTACTTGGTTTCCCCACAACTGGGCCCCTGAACCCACACGGTGACCTCAAGATGTGAATTCTAAACGATTAGACATGATAAGGATGTGAATCAAACGGGTACAAATCCAGAAAACCACGTTCAACCCTAAAGCCATACAGAACAGCTATTATACAGGGGGCAAAACACAATGTAGCGGCGTCTGTGGCTAAGGCGTTGCCAGTCTGACTCACAAGCCAGCATACCGCGATCGAAACCCACTGCAGACTGCGTGGATTTTTGTCGTGGTATGGGGGCGTCGCAGGTCGACCCAGCCTAAAATGGGTACCAGGATGGGCTGTCCTGGGAAAGTAAAGACAGCCGGCGTAATGCTGACCACATTACCCACAGAGTGCTGATGGTCTGTAAAAATATGGGACGCTCTGTCCATATGTCCGATGCGCCGAAAGGCGTAAAAAGGGAACTTTACTGGTTTTTTTTTTTTTAAACACAATGTTAATGAAGCAACCTACGGTTCATTAATGAAATTCTCATCTCCGTATATTTTAGGTATTTATCATATAGTATGGGATCCAGACAAAGGACCATATAGTTATGCTATTGACAGTTTCTCCAGTTTTTGATTGTTGTTTGTTTGTTTGTTTGATTATGGCTTTATTCTTGTAGGGGATTCGCCTCAGTGCACGTCTCAGTAATCGTCATAGTTAGTATCTTTTGTAATGGTTTCTTAAGGCTCACAGTCCCACGCCGATCACCCATAGGAGCCTCTCACAACATACACGGTAGGTTAAAGTTTATATATTTTATGGCCTCTATGGCTTATGCGTTGCCGACGTGCTAAGTAATTCCGAATAACCTGGTTTGATTCCAGCTACAGACAATTTAGAATCAGACCTCTTTAATTTCTTTCTGTTTGTATTTGTTTTTTTTTTTTTTTTTTTTTGGGAAATAAACTGGATCGCTGACTGTCTAGAAAGCAATGGCAAACTAGTGAACGTAACATTGCCACAATAAAATCTAACAGAAAAAAAAAACTAGGGCTGGTTCTGTAACATCCTTTAAAGTCTTTGTAAACAACTACAGTGATGCCGTAGTTTTGCTTTCCGATCGGTCTAACCCTGGCAATATACGTATTATATAGGGTAAACACAAAAACGTTTCCGTATCAACATCAATGCAGGCAAAATAGTTAATTGCTTCATTGTGGTGATACAAAAGAAGGTTTAGGCAAAGCATAAATGAATTAAAAATTTGACGACGCTAGAATCAGAACAGAGCAAACAAGATATTATCCCATAAGGTTAGGTCTCTCTCTCTCTCTCTCTCTCTCTCTCTCTCTCTCTCTCTCTCTCTCTCTCTCTCTCTCTCTCTCTCTTGTGTATATGTATGTATGTATGTACATGTGTGTATGTCTGTCTGTCTGTCTGTCTGTCTGTCTGTCTGTCTGTCTGTCTGTCTGTCTGTCTGTCTGTCTGTCTGTCTGTCTGTCTGTCTGTCTGTCTGTCTGTCTGTCTGTCTGTCTGTCTGTCTGTCTGTCTGTCTGTCTGTCTGTCTGTCTGTCTGTCTGTCTGTATGTGGGTGGGTGGGTGGGTGGGTGGGTAGGTAGGTAGGTAGGTAGGTAGGTATGTATGTATGTATGTATGAGTGTATGAGTGTATGTATGTATGTATGTATGTATGTATGTATGTATGTATGTATGTATGTATGTATGTATGTATGTATGTATGTATGTATGTATGTATGTATGTATGTATGTATGTATGTATGTATGTATGTATGAGTGTAGACGCATGCATGTATGCTTGTGTGGGTATGTGTGCGTAGATTATATAGGTGTTTGTGAAGTTGAATGGGAGTTTCTGTATATGTAAATTGAGTATGTATTTGTGTGTGTGTGTGTGTGTGTGTTTGTGTGTCCGCGTACGATTAAATGTGTATTGATATGTGTGTGTGTGTGTGTGCGTGTCTGTATATGTATGGGTATGTAAAAGTAAGTATACGTTTATATGAGTGTGTATGATTGTGCATATATGATTGTGTGAATATGCTGCAGAGTGTATATGTATGTATATGATTGTGTGAATATGCTGCAGAGTGTATATGTATGTATATTTATGTATCAGTATGGCTGAATGTGAGTACGTGTGTGTATGCTTTAATCTACATATGCGTGTATTTTTGCGTGTAACATGTATGCATAGCTGAATGCTTGCATTTTCCATCCATACTTTCAGTGCTTTTTTAAAAATTGGTAGTATTATCATTTTTTTTAGTAAACATACAACATGCTTTCTACACAACGCACAATTGTGGTCGATGAGTGATTGTAGGGTACAAATGAACGATGGGCCAACCTGCCCAGTTTGTGACCCATTCACAATAAGTTTTGTTAGCTTTCTCTCTCTCTCTCTCTCTCTCTCTCTCTCTCTCTCTCTCTCTCTCTCTCTCTCTCTTCCTCCCCCCTCTCTCCCTCTCTCATCTTTCTCTCCCTCTCTCTATCTCTCTCACACTGTGTATGTGTGTGTGTTGAAGAACTAGATAATAAAAAGCAAGAACTCCGTAACTAGATCGACTATGCAAAGTTATCTATGCCAAATTGCACACTCTTGAGTTGAAACGAACCTGTGACCTTTAGAACGTAAGGCCTTAAAGACTTAAACACGGAGTTTCCTTCAGAACTGCAGAGAGGGGGTGGTGGCGGGTCCCCCCCCCCCCCCCCCCCCCCCCCCCCATCTCCCACTCTCCACCCCTACTTCCCTCCAAAAAAAAAAAAAAACACACACACACACACATACTAGTAGAATTGATCAAAGATTAAAAACAGATGCTACCGGGGAACAGGGTAGCCTACGCCACTAGAAATATCACGCGAAGATGAGCAGTTGAAATAAAAAAGTTTAATGAAAACAGGTCTAGCAAATTTTTTACTGACAACAGAGGAAACATGCCTAATAATTCCATCAACATACACGAAACTGCACTGATAAGATTAGAAATGATATTATCAAATAGATTATTGCATTTCACGCATTCATACATGCATATGTACATTAATAAATATACACACACTCACACTCACCTATACACATACATAAACTCATACATACATATACATATATATACATACACTCATACATACATGTACATAGATCTACATACATATACGTACATATACATACATATACATACATATACATTACATATACATACATATACATACATATACATACATATACATACATATGCATACATATGCATACATATACATACATATGCATACACATGCATACATATGCATACAAATGCATACATATACATACATATGCATACATATGCATACATATACATACATATACATACATATACATACATATACATACATATACATACATATACATACATACATATATATACATATACATATACATACATACATATACATACATATACATACATATACATACATATACATACATATACATAAATATACACCCTGATGTATATTATCAAACAGACTGTATGAACACCACCACATAGCAAATTTAATGAGAAACGAAAGGTCAAATGATTTGGTCATGCAAGAATGTAACTAGAAATACCAACGCAAGCGCTACACGTGAAAAGATCTGAATTGAAGGCAAGAAGCCGCTCTAAGAGAATATGGACTGATAATATCAAAAAGCTACGACATCGACACGGAATGACAATAGCCATTTCTGCCTATCAAGCAATGAATTGCAAACCGTTCCTCTTCACAACGTTTAAGGACAGAAACTGAAATTAATAATAATGATAACAATCATAATTTATGCTCTAGCAATCTAAGTTTCCATTACTGCGTATAAGTGCTTCTTTGTAGTTGTTTTTAAAATTATTGATGCAAAATATCTTTTGAGACCACGAAGACAGTTCATAGAGCTGGAAATACTAAAGAAGGTCTGATATTAGGTTGACTGATGGAATAGGATTCTATAATAATTAGAGGGAAGAAGAAGTAAGATGAACAAGAGATATACAATAAAGTAAAGAGAGGAGGATGAGGAAGAAGAAGATAAAGAAGAAGAAGATACAGACGAAGAAAGAAAGACAGTAAGAAAGACAGTAAGAAAGACAGTAAGGAATATAGAAAGAAAGAAAGAAAAAAGAAAAGAAAGAAAGAAAGAAAGAAAGAATAAGAAGATTTTGATGATGATAATTCCGATGATGAGGCCGAAGCCGAAGATAAAGCTGAAGAAAAAAAATTATGACGAACAGGAAGAAGATACAGAAAGAAGAAGATGATGATGAAGAAGATGATGAAAAAAAGATGAAAAAAGAAGAAAGAAAAAAGAAAACACGATAATTATGAGGAGGAAGAAGACGAAGAAAACGAAGAGAACGACGAAAAAAACTAAGCGGAGAAAAAGAAGATAAAGATTCAGGAGAATCAAACCAACGACGACAGCGAATCTACGATTTTCAGAGCACAAGACAAACGGCTAAGCCGCAACACCCCACCCCCTTACCCCCACCCCATCCCATCTGTAAGCAAGCGAACCAACCACTACACCACCAGTGATCCTTTAAGAACCAAGCACAGCGAACGTAAACTCTAATTTGAAAGACATAATGTCTGCCTCTGGCTTATCAACCCGGAGTTATGACATTACGTGTGCTTTCTGTTGCTCTTGTGTTTCGATTTTGTTTATCCCAGCCTTGTCAGCACGATAACAGGTAGACAATGGGTTTGGGATTTGCCCTTTTCCTTAGACAAAGGAGATGACAAAAAAATAATCCTCAAAGAAACAAAACAAAAAACACACAGTGATGGATGGTTAAAGATTCGAATTTATTGCACTACTGGTAGTTGCCGAATTCTTAAAAAAAAATTTTGGGGGGGCCACTCTTAGAAGTTAGCTAGTTAAGCTGAGGTGAGTTGAGTCAAGAATTGACATCACAGCACTCAAGGCATTCCCATGCATGCTCCGTTCTCATCTTCAACAGCCAGCGCAGAGTTCCAATACTGATGATACCGATCACAATCTGGTTATATGTCCGTCTTGTCTTTCATCTGAGACCCTCTGGTTACACTCATTCTCTCCAGACCATAATAATCTTCTTTCTCTATTAATTCCGTTGCTTGTTCCTTAAGGGCTTTGACCACATCTGCCTTGTCATATATCAATTCACCACTTAGTGGTGCAGATCCAGCCAATCTGTCTGTGTGTTCTTTACCCACCACGCCCGCATGGCCTGAAGCAAAGATCCAAAGTATGCTTACTACTTGTGACCTTCCCAGTGAACCTTGCCACTCTGCTCAAAGCATCATTGTCTTCACATTTTTCAGCATGCTTTGAAATTATCTAGAAACATTTTAAGAAGTTACCTGCTGCCACTCTAAGAAGTTAAACAGGACAGCTAGTAAAAGTTAGCTAGGGCCGATCTCAAAAGTTAGCTAAAAATACACCTAAAAACTAAGACCACTCTTTGAAGCTAGCTAGAACTACTATAGCTAGCTAGGACCACTCTTTAAATTTAGTTAGGACCACTTTTTTAAATTAGCTACGGCTCTTTAAAGTAAGCTAGGACCGGTTAGCTAGGACCACTCTTTAAAGTTAGCTAGGATCACTCTTTAGAGTTAGCTAGGATCACTCTTTAGACTTAGCTAGGATCACACTTTAGAGTTAGCTAGGATCACTCTTTATAGTAGGATCACTCTTTAAAGTTAGCTAGGATCACTCTTTACAGTTAGCTAGGATCACTTTTTACAGTTAGCTAGGATCACTCTTTACAGTTAGCTAGGATCACTCTTTACAGTTAGCTAGGATCACTCTTTAAAGTTAGCTAAGATCACCCTTTACAGTTAGCTATAATCACTCTTTACAGTTAGCTAGGATCACTCTTTACAGTTAGCTAGGATCACCCTTTACAGTTAACTAGGATCCCTCTTTAGAGTTATCTAGTATTACTCTTTTCAGTAAACTAGGATCACCCTTTACAGTTAGCTAGGATCACAAGCACCATTCTGTAAAATTAACTAGGAACACTTTCGGTAATCACCTAGGACCTCTCTTAGAAGTTAGGCCACCAGGCTATCAGTCGGGGTCACAGCATCATCATATATGTATCAGCCCGTGATTGCTACGTTCGTGTGGCAGTGAGAAACCACAGAAATGCATATCGCTGTACTTATATATGCAAGTCAAACAGACAGCAGTCCCGGCAAAATATAGTAGCTTGCACACGCATCAAATGCATAAATTTGCCACCTGAGTTACCAACTCCTAGAGTCTGTCACTAGAATTGTTATTTCTTTGCTAAAAGAAGCTGCAGACAAACCAACAGGTGCGCAGGAGTTACTGCATAAGGCGTACCGCCGATTATGTGGCTACCAGCCACTTGACATTTTTTGAAGATTAAAGTTTATAGCACAATTTTAGGAAGCACGGACAACAATCATTCCTTGCAAAATTCACAGATTACAGTGTCGCACCAGGCATTCAAACCAATAACTGGTCGACTGGACCGGATCTTGCCTTTACCTCGTTTGTTGTCTCACTCAGTTCTATGCTAGGAGTTAAAAGTCTTACCAGGTATTCTGCAAACATGTTCTAGCTTCCTCTTCCTTCTTCCATTTAAAAAAAAATGTGCTTCTTATCAACATTTTTGTTTTCTTTCCCTGTTCTTCATTTGTAATCTTGTTTGGCCAAAATCTTCAAAGAATGTTTCTTACATTTGTATTTTGAAAAGTCTCTACTTTATGTTAACTGATTATACGCCATTTTAAATTCATTTTCGGTATCACAAATTCATAATTCATTACCAGTAACAATAATGTATGATGTGTATATAAAATCAAACTTATAATATGCATGATAGCCACTGTTCATCTGTCTGCGTGTCTAATGTATATTTGTAGGTCGTAGATTGTGCGTGTATATATGTATGGCTATAGTTTTTAATGATCGTCTCTGTATACATGTAAGTAGATAAATACGTTCGTACACCTGTGTGTGTACACATGATTGTGTATAAGTTGAGTCTCTTTTTATTTAAAATGCATATGTTTATATTTCGTATTTCTGTTCTCTGATAATTGTACAAACCCGAGATGCTTGTACAAAAATTTTCACAGCGTGGTGAAAGAACAGTTGTTTACAGGGACGAGTGTAAGATGGGCCTTTGCGCCCAATTTATGACCTGTTAAAAAAAGTTTGTATTTGTTCGTTCCGGAGAGCTGCTGGTCGCCCGCAGGTGTCAAGCAAAGCACGAAGTGTTTAGCTCTGGTAAAAAACACATAGGATGTCCGATACACCAGCATTCGCTAATGGTCGGGTCCGAAATCTAATCCACAACATTCAGAGCACGATGCAAACGGTATAACTCTTTCAATCGCAGATGGTTTCTCACAGCAAATGCCCAAGTGAATGAATTACCACTAGGAAAAGTCACGAATGCATAACATTCAAATAGGCAAATTAAGCAGCGGAAGTAGCTAATACGGAAGCCAGATTTCTTTACTGTGCTGTGATATATAGTACAATATGGGTTAACAAAATAGGCGATGGCTTGGATACATGTAGAAAAGTCTTTTACGTTTCATAATTTGCACGGGACTGAAAGAGTTTTAACCATTACACCACTTTTTACCTCAGATTCTGCACAATGTTTGGCTGATACAAACGACACCAGTTATCTGACGCTCCGAAGCATGTTGCAGAACTCGGTGAAACAGACAACAGTGCCTCTATTGTTTGTTTCCTTTATTCAACAGAAGCTTGTGTGCGCGTCCAGATGAATCCGACAGGGCAAAACAGAGGGCAAAAAAGGCAGCCCGGTCTTTAGAGCGACGGAAAGTAGCACTTAAGTGAGTGCCAGATGTCTTGTCTAAGACGCTTTTCTCTCCAATGTTTTCCTTTCTCTGAGAGTGTTTCCTCTGTTTATCCCGACTGATAATATTTTTATTTCGTCTTTAATTTTATTCACTGTCTATCGGAATGCTTGTTTTTAATTAAACACAGGTTGCGTCTCTCTCTCTTTTAGCGATGTTGTAATAATGTAAAATCTCAGCTAACTTTTATCAGTGATAATTTAATTCGCATTCTCTTCTAATTGTTTTCAAGAAGTAACGTTTGAAAGTGAAAGACCTTTTTCCATGTCATTAGGCATATTAGGCAAATTATGCTAGATTTATATTTTTTGACATCTTAACATATTTATGCAGTACATGTTACTTTAGGGGGAGCCACTGTGGTATAGCGGCTAAACACTCGGCTCGGATCCAAAGGTTATCGGTTCAAATCTGCATCGAGTCTGATTTGTTTTTGATTTTTGTCTTCAAAATTAGATTGACTGCAAGGTGGAGCCAGCCTGAATCAAGTACCCGGCAAAGTCCTAGGAAGTCAAGGCGGCCGGTGTGATGTTGACTATAGCACCCACCCAGTTGCCACTTCGTCTATACAACATAGGTCCCGCACTATATACACAATAAGTGTGACGGTGAGGAATAAGGTACTTTAATCAGTAAAAGTTCAGTACCTTCACACGTTTCTTTGCTATTTCTTTCCCATTCGTCCATTAAACTAATAACTCGTTATATCTCAATTGTTACTATATGTTGTTACTATAATTTAATTCTATAAGTCAAAGAGCTTAGCTCTGCATTCCCCCCCCCCACCCCTTTTCCCCCAATCCCCAGGAAAAATTTAAAAAGAAGGTTGCTCTGTCCATAAGAAAACAAAAATAGTCAAAAACTGTCAAAGACTGCTTCATTTTACCCTTGTTGTGTGTGGATGGAGAGGCGGGTCTGGTTGAAAGGGTGGTGGGGGGGGGGTGGACGTGGGGGCCTTGAGGCCTAAGGATTTAGGGCCACATGGCATATACAGTCGTAATAGACGATGCTGTTTGGGATTTTTATTTTTGCCCTTGACAGAAACATATTGATGACCTCATCGAGAGATGAAAAACAAAAAGCTTAGAAAAGCAAACAGGATCAGCCATTTTATCTGATTGAGAGCATTATATCCGACAGCCGCTTTTCTACTAAGTAATTAAACACATTTTAAGCTAATCTATTAATACTGTTGTCAGGGTTTACAAATATAACAAGGACACACACCATGTTTTTCTTTCTTCTTCGTCTTTTTCTTTTTTTTTTTTAAAATTAGGTCGTCCCCAAGTGGGATGCAATTTTGTTTTTGTTTTTTGAAGCCCCACTCTGGCTTTTGCCGGAGGCCCTGAATATACCCGGGCATAGATATGGCCTAGCCACAGAAATGGTCTAACGGTTGAAAGGGGTTTCTGGGACCTCTCCACAAGTGATCCTAATCTGTATGGTGGCACTTTGTGTCACAGGGTGTTTGTCGCTTGTGTGATGTCATGGTGGGGTACAACCTACCTACCTATTTTTTTTTTCTTTGGCTTCTTTTTCTTCTATTCCTCCCCCATCCCGTTTCTTTACTTCCTCCTTCTTCTCGCCTTTTGCTTATTGTGTTTGAAGTTTACTGCTGCTGTATTACCCGCCTCCATTTATCTCTGCAACCGACCTTCTGTTATCAGCTGGTGACTGCAAGTGTTTGTAGGTCTCCATAAATGTCTCCTGGATGTTTTCTGGTTCTATTTGACCATCTGCTCCAAGTCAGCTTGTGTATGCGTAGTTGTTTATGTATCTGCGCGTGTTCATTAGTGTATGTGTGTGCGCGTGAGTCGTGTGTGTGCGCGCGCGCGTGTGTGTGTTGGTGGGTGTTCGGGAGAGTGTGTGTGTGTGCACAGTTTCTATCTCTGTGTTATCTGCTATTCTTTTTAAATAAACACCAAATGCTACTGTCCATTAACTGTCACGATCTCAGTCAGTAATTAATGATAATTTCAGCAGATGAATTTCTTTGTTGTTTCTCAATCGCCACTATCATACTGCCATTCCCCGTGTGGGTTCAGGAGCCCTGTTATAGGTGTAACAAGAATAGACCCACTGCTACCCAAAGGCATGTTATAGGTGTAACAAGAATAGTCCCACTGCTACCCAAAGACATGTCATAGGTGTAACAAGAATAGTCCCACTGCTACCCAAAAGCATGTCATAGGAGTCTACAAATTATTTAAAAAGGAATGTCGTGATTCTGAGTTTAGCCAGGCCGAATCTATGAAACAAGCTGTTTGAAATTCATGTGCAATGTGGATTCAAACCTCCCCTGGTGTGCTTCCGTCATATATGCTAAGAACTTGGTTAGAAAAGAACGAGAACTATTTTAGGTATTTTATATGGAGGAAAACTGGCTCATAAACAACATCATGCCCCGAAAGCTAAGACATTTTGGTCATGTTAAACGTTCTGGTGACTTGGAGAGAGCGGTGATGGATGGTATAGTTTCCGGTTAAGGAGGCAGAGGCAGACCTTTGTGAAAGTGGATACAAGGCGTTGAGGTTACACTGGCTATGAACTCGCCCAGGGCTGGAGATGTTGCAAGTGAAGGAGAGACTTTCAAGCCCAATGACGACAGCGATATTTTGATAGTGATGATACTGGAGATTTGGCTAGTGAAGGAGAGACTTTCAAGCACAATGACGACAGCGATATTTTGATAGTGATGATACTGGCTATTAAAAATGACCGAAAACATTTTTTTTTCCACAGGGTTTAGTATTGGGAAAAAAGCCAAAGGCATAGTATCGTAGTACATATAGTATATCAACAAAATTGCACAGGAAAAGTGTGTATGTTTAAAAAGACACTTTTCCACGCTTTCCGGTGTACTAATCACTATATTTTATAGCCCAAATGAGGGGTGATGTGGCCAACATCTTGCCGGCCACTTCTACTTCCCAGAACTCCACCTTGTACCCACCTAAGGCTGGGTCCACCTGAGAGCTATCGTAATTTTAGACTGCACAGACTAGAGCTCAATATAAGAATCAAACAACAAGTCTTATACGACGTATATGAAGACAGAACCGGAGACAGCTCATGAACATTATAAGGATAAACATAATGATGATGATGAACTAAGTCGGAGCCGCGGTGGTAATTTGGTTAGATGCATACCTCAGAGTACGAGAAGAGATTTTGAATACGCAACTATTTTATATCTTCATCATGTGCCCTTCCGAGCGATTCAGATGTTTATATTTGAACACAAGCTGCCACGCAGGGCTGCCGAAGTTGGTACTTTCGTACAGATTGACTACTAACTGACCCTTGCCCAGCAAAACTGTAGTTTTGGTACCAGGGCCTATATTTTCGTACTTTTTAGGTTTATGAGGGTACTCAAAATATGCATGAATGCAACTGTTCATGCAAATGTACAATTTGATATAACTCATTAGTGCGCCTTTGTTTCAATTTCAAAGGCCAGTGTGGGAGTTTCCGTCAGACAACTCGCAGATGGCAGATTAGGAAAAAAAGCTTGAAACGTGTTGGTTAACTTTTTGAGATGAGAATATAGTTGTGAAAATAGATTCCAATTAGTAACAGAATTGTTTAGTTTTCTGTCACTATCTCATGCCTCTGAAGCTGCCGAAGGAGTTTTCGGTCTGTTTAACATACTGAGAATTTTTTAATGTGCTTATCTTTGAAGACTTCAACAATGAATGCATTGATGTTATCATTGGTATTTCTCTAGGAAAATACTTTTATTAACTACAAGCCACCATCAGCTTTATAGTTGACTGGGGAGGGGAGGGGAGGGGATGGTCCAGCAATGATGTAATAGACAACGAATTTTAATTCCTGTCACATATTAGGTAAGCCACTTATATACATGCATATACATATTTTATTTTATATATATATACTACTCATACATACATAATATATATATATATATATATATATATAATATATATATATATATATATATATATATATATATATAGTGTATATACATAAATATATATATATATATATATATATATGTATATAAGTGTATATACATATATATATATATATATATATATGTGTGTGTGTGTGTGTGTGTGTATGCGCGTGTGTTCGCATATTGGTTGGAGTGTTCCTAAATAAGTTTTACCATGTTTTAATTACAAATCAAACATGTTGTACCTTTTAGTATGTTTTGGCACCTTTTAAAAAAATATTTGGTATTATTCTGCAAAATATTTCGGCAGCCCTGTTCTAATGTCGACCCAGCCTAGCATGGGTACTAGGAAATTGTCAAGGAAGTATAAGCTGCACTTGTGATAGTGTCTTCACTTTTGCCATAACCTATTTATATCTTAGTTTCTTTTAAAAACATTAAGATTATTCATTTTAGCTGTCCGTGGAATTTCCCACATTTCTTCCGTAAAACCACATCTCGGAGACCTCAGGGGATTTTGCACGCGTGTTTACTAATTGCCCAGGATTCACAAGCCACATATGTATTTAAGCCGGGTCTCAACATTGAAGAATTAGTTTTCTAACCTCCTTTGACAGGGATTTATGGCCTTAGCCCCTCTACGTTTCAGGAAATGCGGTTTTGTGGGTCCTACTCATATATTTATAAATATTTCACGCCTTTGGGCGTATTGAAAATATAGGGCTGGGCCTCTATTTTTTATAGACCAATCGGCACTTGGTGGGAGATGTGCTCGGCATCCGACCGGCAGCCTTTACTTCCCAGGACTGCATCCAGAATCCACTTAAGGCTTGGTCATTTCGAACTAAGAGTTAAGGTCATTTAAAAAAAAATAAAAAGAACGGCTTCGTCAGGACGCAAACCAACAACCTTCTGATCCGCAGATATATATATATATATATATATATATATATATATATATATATATATATATATATATATATATATATTTCTGTTTAACATCTTCAAGGTGCTGCACTTTCACTTCTTCACCCTTTCTCTGTGATGGGAAAACACAGGCAAACATTTCATCGGGTTTCATCAAGCACCATTTGGGTGTGGATTCTTTGATTGCTATTGAAAAAGGAGAGGGAGCACGTGTGGGATTGTCCTGAGTGCGGTGATGTCAATTCTAAATTAATTATTTTATTCATTTTCGCATCCATCCATCCAGTTCGCTTGGTTATTATTTGTTTGCTCTGCCAGGAATACTTTATTACACCCATGTTCTTCTGCTCTCTAGAGTATTCGCATTTCTTATGTTTTTCTTATTGTTCCTTTTCTCCTCTTTATCTAAGCCCTTTATTTTGTAATATCCCTTTTGGTGCTTTCAATTCTACTGCTCACATTGGTGTTTTATATTCTCTTGTCCCACCAACATTTCCTCCTTCTCTTATTCTCCGTAGTGTTCTAGTTTCTGCTGCTTCTAGTTTCCAATTTCTACAGTACCCTTAGTGTTTTTTTTTTCTTTTGTTTCCCTTCGTGTTCTGTTTTCCCCTGTTCTTGTTAGTGTATTTCTATCAACTGTGTCCCGCTGTGTTAAATTCTCCCCTGTTTTCCCCAGCTTACCATTTCTACTGTTCCATTTATTGTTCATTTTTTTCCGTTTCCTCTGAGTGTTCTTACCTCTCACACTCTCCTTACTTTTCTTATCTCTCCCCTTCCCCCATACTGCTCCTATCTCTCCAGCTCCCCTTACTGTTCTTATCTCTCCCCTTCCCCCATACTGTTCTTACCTCTCTGCTCCCCTTATTGTTCTTATCTCTCCCGCTCCCCTTACTGTTCTCACCTCTTCCGCTTCCCTTGCTGTTCTTATCTCTCCCTTGCCCCATACTGTTCTTATCTCTCCAGCTCCCCTTACTGTTCTTATCTCTCCCCTTCCCCCATACTGCTCTTATCTCTCCTGCTCCCCTTATTGTTCTTATCTCTCCCCTTCCCCATATTGTTCTTATCTCTCCAGCTCCCCTTACTGTTCTTATATCTCCCCTTCCTCATACTGATCTTATTTCTCCCGTTCCCCTTAATGTTCTTATTTCTACCATGCCCTATACTGTTCTTATCTCTCCAGCTTCCCTTACTGTTCTTATGTCACCCCTTATTCATACTATTTTTATTTCTCCCGTTCCTCATACTGTTCTTTTTTTCCCGTTCCCCGTAACGTCCTTTATTTTACCGTTCCCCTTAATGTTCTTATTTCTAACGCCCCTTTAGTTGTTGTTTCTTTATTTTTCTAAAGTTTCCATTATTGTTCTTATCTCTCCCGTTACCCTTAATGTTCTTATGTCTAAAGTTTCCATTATTATTCTTATCTCTCCCGTTTCCCTTAATGTTCTTATTTCTAAAGTTTCCATTATTATTATTATCTCTCATGTCCCTCCTAATGTTCTTATTTCTAAAGTTTTCATTATTATTTTTGTCTCTCCATTTCCCCTTAATGTTCTTATTTCTAAAGTTTCCATTATTATTCTTATTTCTCTAGTTCCCCTTAATATTCTTATTTCTAAAGTTTCCATTATTATTCTTATCTCTCCCGTTCCCCTTAATGTTCTTACTTCTAAAGTTTCCATTATTATCCTTATCTCTTCCATTCCCTTTGATGTTCTTACTTCTAAAGTTTCCATTATTATTCCTATCTCTCCCCTTCCCATTAATGTTCTTCTTTCTAAAGTTTCCATTATTATTCTTATCTCTCCCGTTCCCCTTAATGTTATATTTTTAAAAGTTTCCATTATTATTCTTATCTCTTCCGTTTCCCTTAATGTTCTTATTTCTAAAGTTTCCATTATTATTCTTATCTCTCCCGTTTCCCTTACTGTTCTTATTTCTAAGGTTTCCATTATTATTCTTATCTTTCTCGTTCCCCTTAATGTTCTTATTTCTAAAGTTTCCATTATTATTCTTATCTCTCCCGTTCCCCTTAATGTTCTTATTTCTACAGTATCCCCTAGTGCTCTTATTTATAAGCTTTACTTTAGTGTTCTCTCCCTTCTCCCCTTCCTGTTAATGCCCCCCCCCCCCCCCTTTTCCGCATCCCTTTTCCGTTCACCCTAATGTTTTCATTTCTCCTGTCCCCCTTATTGTTCCCTTTCTCCTCCTTTCCCTAAACATTCCAACATGTAACTTGTCCCTCAGAGCTCTTAATTCTACTGCCCACATTAGTGTTTCTTATTCTCATCAGTTCTCGTTATGCCTAGTCGTACATTATGCTTCAGAGAGGACTTTCCATGCTTTCCTGTCCTGTGCAATATACAGTGCAGTATTCTTTGTCAAAGATGCCGCACTCAGGTTACTTTTTCCATCATCTGTCTCCATGTTGTTTTCAGACGCAATATTTTTCCTCACTTTCCCTCTGGTATCCATGTGAGAGCTGTTTTGGCAGGTATATCAGGATTCATTCTCATAACGCGGCCAAGCCATTTCCATCTTCTCTTGGTTATCATACTGTCTAGAGTTTCTTGGTTTGTGACTTGAAGAAGTTAAGTGTTTGAGATTTCTTATCCTCAAGTTACCCCTAATGTTCCTTTTCTCGTAATCCTCTCAACGTTGTAATTTCTCCAACCTCTCTTAGGATTCGGATATCTGCTATTCCTCTTAGCGTTTTCCCCCTTGATGTTTCCTTATGGTTCCTCTTTCTCCCGTCCCCTTAGTGTTTTTCTTTCTACTGCATCTCGTAGTATTCTATTTTATTTTTTCTGTTTCCATAAGCTTTTTTTTTTTTTTTTTCATATGTTCCCTTCATTGTCCCTTTTCTCACTTTCTCCTTAATCTTCGTGTTTCTACCGTTTCCCTTTGTTTTCACTTTCTTTCATTTTCCTTAGTGTTCATATTTGTACATTTTCCTTTAGTATTCAATTGTCCTGCGTTCCTGTGTTTTTTTATTTTTTTTTATTACTAGTTTCCCTCAGTATTCCCGTATCTCCCGTTCCCATAGGCTGTTCATATTCTCCTGCCCCATTTGATACTTGTTCTCTTTCACATTTCCCTTTTTGCGAGATTTCTCTTTCGTTAATATTATCAAACAAGTCGCCTTCATCATTTAAACATGCATAAAATAGCCACAAAAAATAAAGTTGTTTCTCAAATAAAATTATTTTTTAAAAATATTTGCTTCTTGACCAACAAGTTTCAATCCCAGATAAGATCGCGTATTAACCATGTGGCCCCTGAAATCGAATGAGAAATAGATTTACAACTGATTGGCAAAAATAGTAAATATGGAAAACGATCAGAGTTCATGGCTCAAAAATTCATTGGTACACTTGCCTACTTGTCTGCCTTTCGTTGTGTTGGTCAGTGGTTCAAATTTTCATAGGTAAAGCGTAAAGGACCCTTTGCCACGACATCCGGCCTATTGGGCATATAGGGCTAGACATATATTTTATACACCTATCGGCACTAGGAGGATGATGTGGTCAGCATCACACAGGCCGCCTTCACTTCCACTGGTTTGTACCTGGTACCAACCGAAAGCTGGATGGACCTAGGAGTCAAGATCATTTGTTTTAAAATCCTCCTCCGTCAGGACTCGAACCCACAACTTTCCGGTCCGCAGGCAAGCCTCTACACCAAGGTCACTCCCATTTGCTTATGGGTGTGTGTAAGCACGACCTCCTGCAGCTTGAAATTCTACAGCCGGACGTCACGGTGTAAATAACTTACCAGGACCCCACAGACGACTCGGGCTTAAATTGACACCATCAAAAAACCTGAGAATTAAATACTATCACTGTGATCTTTTCCCAGGTCGACCTAGCCTTGAGTGGGTACCAGGTGCAGTCCTGGGAAGTTAAGGCGGCCAGTTTTATGCCGAAAACATCACCCATCAAGAACCGATTGGTCTATAAAAATATAGGTCTAGCCCTATATTCTCAACATGCGTAAAGGCGTGGAAAAAGAACCTTTACTTTTACTTTAACTTTAATATTGACCAAAATGTCGATCGTTAACTTGTCTATAAAAGAAGGTATAGTACCAAGTGATCCATATAAAAACAAATGCAACAGATTTGAAACAGTGTACCATTGTAAAGTAAAAAAAATTAAAGATCCCTTTTCACGCCTTGTACGCACTGGGTATATTGGAAGAGCTCCCATATGTTTACACACCAATCGGCATTAGGTGGGTATTGTGGTCAGCATTACGCTGGCCGTCTTTACTTCCCCAGGACATCCATCCTGGTACCCATTTTAGGCTGGGTCGACATGCCCACTGTCTTCTTTTTTTTAAGATTTTGAGCCTTGAGGTTCATTAGGGCAGATATCAGTGAACTACATTACTCTTTGTGATTGGCACTCTCTTTCCAGTGAATGCAAGTGTTTGTGGGCATGCTCGTGTATAATCTCTCCAGCGCCTTCTTGGTCTGTCTCGTGGTCCCCGGCCAGTCAACTCCCTTGTGTAGACTGTTTTTGCCTGTCTGTCATCTGTCATTCTCTCTACATGCCCCCACTATTTCAGTCTCTTAACTCTCATAATTTCAGTGATCAATTTCCGTCGGTGTATGATGATCATCTTCACTGGATATTTTAAAAATCCTTTCGTTTAATTAGCATTCCCGAAGGGACAGCTTTTGGTTATAATTGTGACTAGGTTATCTGGGCCAAATAAAATTGCTAAACACCGCTCGCCACCAAGTAGCCATAAAAAGGACACCTGCAGTTTTGATGAGATCAAGGGAGATGACCCAAATACTATCCCGACCGACGACGAAGTCGTCTACCGGCGAACTTATGAGCGAATTGGTGGCAGATCTGGCTTATCATGCTGGTCATATTTTTATTCATCTGCGTAAGAAGGAAAGAAAAAAAAAGAAAAGATGAAAAAAGATGATGATGATGATGATGATGAGGAAGACGATAGTGATGGAGGAGGATAAGAAAAAGCAAGGGCATTAAGCACTAGAGTAAGACAATGTACACTTTTACAACTCTAATGGGCGCCAGTTATTTCCTGTGCTAGATCAAGGTTCTCAGTAACCACTACTATCGCTATATCACGACATAAGAACAGTCCTTTCATTCATAATTCAACATTTGCTGCTGCATTGGTGTCAGCTTATCACCTCTTGGCTTTTCATTCTAATATTTATAGCTTTTATCTTTAAAGTGCTTTAAGCGTAATTTATGCCCATCTTGGCTTCTGAATTCGCTTCTCCAAGAAATATACGCGTGCGTCAGGATTAGAAAGAATAGGAAATGATTACAGACGGAAGTATTTGAGTTCAGTGTTGAAAATGGATTGTATCAAGTGACAGAAAGCGTCCAGTGACTTGAGCAGGTTGAAAAGTACACCGAAACAATATGCATAAATAACTGTCGGATTTAGATATAAAGGATGCAGAACGATACGCATAAATTTCGTCTATAAACCTTTTTTTTTTTTTTTTTCGCAGCTTCCAAGTAATGTTTCCGTAAATACCAACTGTCGATGATTCACTTCCGTATATCAGGATGGTCGGCTCTGTGGCTAAGTCGATGCGAACACTTCGCTTCGTAATGCCGGGATGCCAGGTTCGATCCCAGCTGCGGGCAATGCGCCTTGCGTTGGTTTCGACAGTGGTATCAAGAAAGCCGACAGTCCAGAAAGCAATGGCAAACTACTGGACGTAAATTTGCCTAGAGAAACCACACAACAGCCAGGGGGCTGTTAGGGTTGGTTCTGCAACGTCCTCTAGAGGATACGCAACAACCTTAAATATCAGGATGATTCTCAGCATTTGTCTAACAAACCGTCCCCCCCCCCCCACCCCCGCTTCCAAATCATGTTCCACGAACATCCAGCTGACTATGATTTACTTCCATGGATGAGGATACGATTGATACAGTTCTTGCGATCCGCTATCACTACCGACGGTCAGCCTATGGATCATGCTGATATTATCAATGCCCTCCGAGAAATGGGAAGGATAGAGGACTTTGGTGGCAGTGAATCCAGATCACTCGCCAGAATGGCAGACTTGGGAATTAAGATCGGCACAGCAAAAAACGAGACGCACACCAGACACGCCAGAAGACTTGTTAATCAACATAGAACTGGTACTATTAGCCATCGGACGTTGGGGTTCATACTGAGGGAAGGATCTGAGCACCTATGGACATGTCCGGAGTGCAATGAGGATAACCCAACTAACTAACTAACTAACTAACTAACTAACTAACTAACTAACTAACTAACTAACTAACTAACTAACTAACTAACTAACTAACTAACAGTTCTTGCGAACTGTTTTTCTCGACTGTGCTGGAAAGATTCTATAGAATGTACTTAACTTTGTAAAATGCTAACTTTGCTTCAGTAATTCTACAAGATCTTCCATCTATTGTTGTCAGAAAACCAAGTACCTTACCTATCATTTTGTACATTCTTGCAGACCTTTTCATTTTGTTTTTGTTTGTTGCTGTTGTTGCTTGTTTGTTTGTTTCTAACCGCTTGTATATCATTGAAGTCAGCGTCTGTGGCTTAGGCGTTACGAACGGGCTTCGTAATGCCGGGGTGCCCGGTTCGATCCAAGCTGGGAGCTTGGCGCTTAGCGTTGGTTTTGACAGTGGTATCGAAAAGCCGACCGTCCAGTAGCAATGGCAAACTACTGGACGTTTATATATCCAGAAAAACCACAACAGCCAATAAATGCTAGGGTTGGTTCTGCAACGTCATTTAAAGGATACGCAACTAACTTGAAATATCATTGAAGTTATTATCATTGAGATCATGTCAAAGTGCATATGCCTGAGAGACAAGAAACCAACAATCTGCACACAAATGAGTCAGATCTGTCAAACGGATGCACACACAACACTCATATTCTGAAAAATGACTGCAGTCCAGAAGTGGACTAACAATCATAACTTTCCGCAGGAGTTTAAAGCCGGTGAAGGCGAAAAGGAAGAAGAAGTATTTAATAACTGTTTCTGAAAGAACAATATAGACATGGAAGACAACAGAGTTCTCAAAAAGGGTCGAGGTAAAACAAAAAAAGTGAAATATACAAGACTATACTGTATTACGTAAGAACTATTTGTCAACACTGGTACCCATTTCCTAGAGCCTGGGTGAACCCCGGGAACCGCTTGGTTTTGAACACCGACCGTGGGCTGCAGCGGGATGCAGCTGGATTTGAAAGCAAGCCTCTTAACGACTGCGCTAAAGCGGGTGCTAGGGAGTACCACGAGTGTTGTGGTTTTTAACTAGGCTGTGATATTAGCGACGTTTAGGCCAATACATCAGATTGCAGCAAACCGGCAGTTATTCGACATTACGATACGATTTAGACACTAGCGATGGGACCACACTTAGGCAAATTAGTTATCAGAAGATAAATGAACGGAACTATCTTTAGGGCAAATACAAAGGTATCTGTACGTGAGGTATCTCTGAAAATGGTTTATATATAGGAATGAAAAAGCCAGACATCAACTAATGATGTGTTTTATATACATATCAGCCCCCAGTAGATTGGGCATCTGATAAAAATATGCATGTTGGGCTTATCTTCTTATTTTTCTTCTTCTTCTTCCTTATCTACTTCTACTTTTTCTTCTTCTTCTTCTTCTTTTCCTTCTTCTTCTTCTTCTTCTTCTTCTTCTTCTTCTTCTTCTTCTTCTTCTTCTTCTTCTTCTTCTTCTTCTTCTTTTTTTTTTTTTTTTTCTTCTACTTCTACTTCTTCTTCTTCTTCTTCTTCTTCTTCTTCTTCTTCTTCTTCTTCTTCTTCTTCTTCTTCTTCTTCTTCTTCTTCTTTTTCTTCTTCCTCTTCTTCTGTTTCTTTTTTTATTTTGATTAGTATTATTATCATAATTATTAATATTATTATTATTTTGTCTTCGCCGTAAAAAGGGGCGGATTTCCCATGTGTTGTGGTTTTTAGCTAGGCTGTGATATCTGCGCCGTTTAAACCAATACATCAGATGTCAGCAAACCCGCAGTTATTCGATATTACGACACGCTTAAGACACTAAATGAGCCGGGTATTTTTTTTTAAAACACGATTTCATAAAGAACACACTAAATTATACCTTTACGTGTACACTAATGTTGTTAAATGTTGAATTAAAAATCTTCTTCTTTTTCTTCGTCGGGTTCACCAGCTGTACACTCTGGCGGAAATTTCTAGCTGTTCGTCCACTTCTGGACTGCAGTCCTGTTCCAGAACCTGAGTGTTGCGTGTGCATCCGTTTGACAGATCTGACTCATTTGTATGCAGACTGTTGGTTCCTTGCCTCTCAGGCAGATGCACTCCGACTTCGAAGGAAGCTCCCAATTAGTCGACTTTTACGACATGCTTTTGGGTAGACAGTGGGTCTATTCTTATTTTCCCTATAATAGGGCCCCGGAACCCACACAGGGAAAATTAAGCATCGTTATCACAGCACTCATGGCATGCCCTATAAGCGCTCTCTCGCCATATTCAGCAGCAAGCGAAGAGGTAAAATTCCGATGGTACCAGTAACTGTTTGATTGTATACGTGTTTACACCACAGGGGGCGCTGTTTACACAAGCACCGAGAATGTGGTTTTAGAGACAGATAATACCGCCTTGGACAGATCAAAAGAATCATCAATCTATCTTTAAATAAACTGTCTCTCGTGGGGAATTGATGACCCTCATCAGAAGGAGAAAATCAACATTCTTTGGTCATATCGTTAGAAGGGGGAAATCGAGTAGTACATCGTGACGGGGGAAAGTTGGAAAGGAAAAGAGAAAGAGAGAAACCGAGAGAGAAGATCCCGGATAATCTGACATTATGGTATAGAAGCTCAACTGTTCAGATTTGATTAAAATTACATGACACAGAAGGCTGTGGATACACATGACTACCAACGCCACCGGGCATGGACTTTAGGAAGATAACCATGTAAGTAAACGACCCATTTCCCGCTTTTGGCTAAACTGTCCTAGACGTATATTTTTTTAATCACACGGTTTTTATTGATTGATATAATTAACATTATGCCGATCGCCTTTACTTCCTATATAATTATCTGGTACATATTTTAGGCTGGAGTGGGCAGTGGGTCTATATTTAAGCCATGTTAAATTACGCCCCCCCCCCCTCCCCCCAAAAAAAGCCGAGTTGAATCCTAGAACTTTGGAACGGTAATCGCGCATCTAGCCGCTACGCCAGCGTGCCTTCATTAAAAAAGTAAAAAGTAAAGATCCCTTTACACGCCCTTAGGCCCATCGGGCATATTGGAAGAGCACCCATATTTTTACAGACCAATCGGAACAAGGTGGGTAATGTGGTCAGCATTACGCCGGCCGTTTTTACTTTCCCAGGACAGCCCATCCTGGTAGCCATTTGAGGCTGGGTCGACCTGCGACGTCCCATACCACGATAAAAATCCACGCAGCCCACGCAGGTTTCGATCGCGGTACGTTGGACTACGAGTCAGACTCGCAACGCCTTAGCCACGGACGCCGCCGCACCATCGTGTAGTATTAGGCTTCTATATTTAAGCGAATTACATTCGGTAGCTGATATGGTTCACAAGAAATTCAAGACTGGGAATTCAGAACTTTGCCCATGTAGCCAAAAACTATAGAATCCTGAACCTGTGCTACAGACATGCTCTGTAAATGCAGAAGAGAACGCGGGATTTTGTTCCACGATATTCTCCCCAAACAAACTAGGTCTCGTTCCATTGGTAACTGTTTTGGACTGGTCTGCAGTCCAGTGTGTTCTGCTATATTGTTTGCTTTCTGGCTTGTCTTGCCTTTACGTTTTTTTTCCGAGAAAGTGAATGCCTGTGACATAGGTTGTAGCACTGTCAAGGGGGTGTTTTGTGTTAGACCCAGTTTCTAAATGTTTTTGTAGTGCTAAGAGCGCTGCTGTGCTTAAATATTCATCACGCGATATCAACGGTATTGCTTAACACCCCTGTAGCAGTGTGCGAAGGTCGGGTGACTCAAGGTCGACCAATCAGAAGTTAGCTAGTGTGTATATGGGCGGTCTCTGTAGGGAATTATAGTGGAACTCACCGAACGCAGGTTTGGCTATTTGCTATTCCAGAGAAAGCCAGGCTGCATTGAACAGTGGAAAACAATGGTCATACCACCGACTTGATAGAGGCTTGTGGCCTCTTCATAGGTGTGATTGCTCTCGGGGGAGCCGCGAGAAGTGGGTTTAGACCCTTAGAGCCCACCCTCCCCCACTCGCTCCCAGTAATTCATGAGAGCGACTGGGCCACCTCCCCTCTCCCCCCCCCCCCCCCCCCACCCCCGGGCCCAAGGAAATTTGTCAGGCGGGTAAATGAGGGCCATAACCACATACTGAGGTTCTATTTCAAGAATTGCTTAAATTTTTAGTATTATTTCAAATAATTTTTATATATGATTTATGACATAATAACAATAATTACATATTAATATAAATAATAATGATAATAATAATGATAATTATAATAATGACACTAATCATAACACTAACAACAATAATAACGATAATAAAAAAATTGGATGAAAATAAAGATTATGTGATAATAACAAAAATGATAATAATAGTAATGAGGATAACGATAATGATAACAAAAATGACAATAATAATATTGCACACGTAAACCGGCCTTAAGCCGTTTGAGGCCTGTTCCCCACCTGCCTGAAGATTATGAGGGGATTGAACCCATCCACACAACCTGACCAATTTGAATTTGTCACGTCCGTGCACCTGATTTATCTATATACAGCACTTTATTTCAAAACCATAGGCGATCGGGCGGTCTCCTGGCTCGCCGGTAGACGACTCCATCGCCGGTCTGAACAGTATTTAGGTCTGCCTCTTTTACTCGCACCAGCACAGCAGAAGTTCGTTTCATGGCCACTTGTTGGCGTACAATGCTAATAACCATTGTATGTGTCGCACATAACCTAGTCACAATTATAACCTGCGCTCCCCCTCGGAGATGCTGGTTGTGCGTGACCATTTTTATTTCGAAAAGCAAGCCCAGTGAGCCCGATTCATCTACACACAGCTCATCATTTCATGAGAGATTATATCCCATTCTTCAGATATAATAATGCACAGCATATAATGTGTGACTTTCAGCTCGTGTCCTTCAATGTCCTGTTTTAACCGAGTCAAAATCTCAAAATGCCGTATGGGTTCAAGGGCCCCAATTGTGCAAGGGATTGAGAGAATCGTTTTACTATTTCATACCAAGCAGTGTCTTAGTAATTATAGGTTTGTGCAGAAGACGAAACAGTCGTAGACCACAACAAAGTTTGCCTATGTCCATTTAATAATGAACGAAGAAGAAGAAGAAGAAGAAGAAGAAGAAGAAGAAGAAGAAGAAGAAGAAGAAGAAGAAGAAGAAGAAGAAGAAGAAGAAGAAGAAGAAGAAGAAGAAGAAGAAGAAGAAGAAGAAGAAGAAGAAGAAGAAGAAGAAGAAGAAGAAGAAGAAGAAGAAGAAATAGAATAAAAAGTAGAAAAAGAAGAAGAAATAGAAGAAAAAGTAGATGAAGAAGAATAAGGAAAAGAAAAAAAACGAAGAAGAAGAAGAAGAAGAAGAAGAAGAAGAAGAAGAAGAAGAAGAAGAAGAAGAAGAAGAAGAAGAAGAAGAAGAAGAAGAAGAAGGAAAAGAAAAAAAAGCGAAGAAAAAGAAGAAGAAGAAAAAGAACTTAAAAGGAATTCCACTGTTATACAGAAAATGTTGAAGTAACTCCTAGCATGGGCTGAAAAAGTTTAACTTTTGTACAAAACAGGCACAAACTTTCACAGATATGCCCTGTCGGACACATAAACAAAGTCCGTTCTAAATGGTAGACACATAAACATTGATTAAAAAACGGTTACTTACCTATTACAAACATGTACACATCGGGGACCGACGGTCATTAACGTTAGTATATCCTGTGTCCGAGAAGAACGGTAGCAACAGTTCCCTCAGAACCTCGAGGTGAGCTGTCATTTAAAACAGTGTAGTCTTCGACCACATCAGCGCTTCTATGACGCTCATGGCCCCGCAATCGACCCCATGATGTACCGTTGTTAGAGCGAACTCGTCAGTTGGCGAACTTCTTGGGCACGCCACGGCGCTAAGTCTCGCCGCAGTAGGTTTTTTTCCCCCCTCAGTTTACGCAGTGACCATTATAACTGGTAAACATAATTACTGTTATTAGGCTAAACGTGCCATTGCTGGGTTGTGGTTTAGCTTTCCCAGTCCAAACTAATCGACTGTATGCGTGTGAGTCTATCCATTGATTCCCCTTTATAGCATAATGGGATTTCTCAAGTTAAACATTTAGTCGGAACAAACTAGAGAAATCTGGTTTCTTCAACGAAATTGCCACTGTGAAAGTAAAATAGCTAGCTGAAACGATTACCTTTTAAAAGTTATTTGCGTATCCTTCACAGGACGTTGCAGAACCAACCCCAGCATTCTTCGCTGTTGTCGTTTTTCTAGCCACATTTGCGTCCAGTAGTTTGCCATTGGTTCTCAACGGTCGGATTCTCGATACCACTGTCGAAACCAACGCGATGCCGGCAGCTGTGATCGAACCCGGTATTCCGTCATTACGAAGCGCGTTCGCAACGCCTAAGCCACAGAAGCTGTCAATGTGATTAATAATACACAAGAAATGTCTCTTTAGGTGTATTTTGGCACACAGGACGAGCCCTATATTTTATAGGCCAATCGACATTCGGTGGGAAGTGTGTTCAACATTTCGCCGGTCGCCTTTACTTCCCAGGACACTAGCTGGTACTCATTTGAGGCTGGGTTGAGCTGGGAACTAAGGTCATTTTTGAAAAATGTCTGACTCTGTTAAGACCTGAAATGTACTTTCCTGCTAAAGTGAATGTTCATCTTTATTATGTGTATTTTCAGCGAGAAGTAATACTTTTCCCAGAAGGAGTCTTGTCTCCCTGGAGATGACTGTTCACTAGTCAGGGTCCTAGTTAAGGAGGAGATCGAAGTGCTTGAAGCAATTTCTTAAAATAATACTAAAATGGCGTTTTCGGTATTGACTGAGGTTTTCATTATAAAGCTTTCATTCGCTCGCTCTGTAGAAAGCCATATTCGTTGTAAGCGGAACAGTGTGCTGTAACTATGGGACACTATGTAAATTAAGAAAGAATAGTGAGGAAGTTGGTTTTCGTAGTCCAGCCGTTTGCCTGACGCTCTGATTGTCACGGGTTCGTTTAACGAACCAGTCTTTCAGTTTACGCTTGAATATTTTGGGTGGATTTTTGTGATCGTCAGGGACGCTACGGAGTTCGTTCTTTGTTTGACGCTCTCGGTAGGCGGGCAGTCGTTGTGCTGTGCCCGACCGAGCCATCTGGGATGAGACCCTTTGCAATGAAGTCGATCCTCTTGACTTAGTTCTTCTTCTACTTCTTCTTCTTGGCGTTTAACGGCAGCCAATTCCGACTGAAAGTTCTGGTTATTCGTCCACTTCTGAACTTTAGTCTTCTTCCACAAATCAGAAATTGGATTTTGCCTGCATATCCGTTTTATAGATCTGGGTTATTTCAACGGTTCTTACGAGCTGGTGGATTTATAACCGCTAAGTTAGTGGAGGGAGGGTGGGGGGGGGGGCGGAGGGGCTGAACAATTATCTGCTTCTTTTTCGCCGTCACAAGCTGTGAACTCTGGTGGAAAGTTCTGGTTGTTCATCCACTTCTGGACTGCAGTCCTGTTCCAAAACGTGAGTGTTGCGTGTGCATCCGTTTTACAGATCTGACTTATTTGTATGCAGACTGCTGGTTCCTTGCCTCTCAGGCAGATGCACTCCGACTTCGAAGGAAGCTCCCAATTAGTCGACTTTTACGACATGCTTTTTGGGTAGGCAGTGGGTCTATTCTTGTTTTCCCTATAATCGGGCCCCGGAACCCACACGGGGATGAACAATTATGAAGAGGATGGTTTGATGCACAGTGCAAATTTGTCAGGATACCTGTGAGAATAATCGATGGATGGGAAGTGATAATGGAATTTTATTGTGTGGCTATGATGTGCCAATTTTTAATGAAAATGTGTGGTGTGCTAATGTGTAATGAGGATTTTTTATGTGTCAATGTATAATGAGGACGGTGGATGTGTCAGTGTATAATGCGGACATATGATATGTAAGTGTGCAATGGGTATGTGTCAATGTGTAATAAGAATGATGTGTCAGTGCGTACTGAGGATGTATCATGTGTCAGTGTGTAGTTTGGGATGAAAAAAGTGGTAATGTGTTTTGAAGAAATATGCTGTGTCAATGTGTTATGAGAAAGTATGATTTGTCACTGTGTAATGAGAAAGTATGATGTGTCACTGTGTAATGAGAAAGTATGGTGTGTCACTGTGTAATGAGAAAGTATGATGTGTCACTGTGTAATGAGAAAGTATGATGTGTCACTGTGTAATGAGAAAGTATGATGTGTCACTGTGTAATGAGAAAGTATGATGTGTCGCTGTGTAATGAGAAAGTATGCTGTGTCAATGTGTAATTAGAAAGTATGATGTGTCAATGTGTAACGAGAAAGTATGATGTGTCACTGTGTAATGCGAAAGTATGATGTGTCAATGTGTAATGAGAAAGTATGATGTGTCACTGTGTAATGAGAAAGTATGATGTGTTGATGTGTAATAAGAAAGTATGATGTGTTACTGTGTAATGAGAAAGTATGCTGTGTCAATGTGTAATGTGAAAGTGTTATGTGTCACTATGTAATGAGAAAGTATGATGTGTCACTGAGTAATGAGAAAGTATGATGTGTCACTATGTAATGAAAAAGTATAATGTGTCACTGTGTAATGGGAAAGAGAAAGAATGATGTGTCACTGTGTAATGAGAATGTATGATGTGTCACTGTGTAATGAGAAAGAGAAAGTATGATGTGTCAATGTGTAATGAGAAAGAGAAGGTATGATATGTTACTGTGTAATGAGAAACAGAAAGTATGATGTGTCCCTGTGTAATGAGAAAGAGAAAGTATGATGTGTCACTGTGTAATGAGAAAGAGAAAGTATGATGTGTCACTGTGTAATGAGAAAGAGAAAGTATGATTTGTCACTGTGTAATCAGAAAGAGAGAGTATGATGTGTCACTATGTAATTAGGATAATGTGACAATTTGTATTAGGGATTATATGTCAATGCATAGTCAAGAAATGGTTTCAATCAGTGGTCTCTAAAGTATTTAGACATGTAACGATACTGCTGTGTCATTGTGTAATCAAGATACTGCGTCAATGCGTAATGATAATGATGCGTCAGTGTGCAGCTTTAAGGATGTCAATGTATAAAGAGGGTGGGTAAAGTGTCAATGTGTAATGAAGATGGATGAGGTTTCAATGTGTAATGAGAATGGATGATGTGCCAATAAATGGATAAAGGGTCAATGTGTAATGAGGATGGTGGATGTGTCAGTGTGTAATGAGAATAATTGAAGTGCCAATGTGTAATGATGATGAATGAAATGTCAATGTGTAATGAGGATAAATGAAGTGTCAATGTATCATGAAGATAGTTGACGTTTCAATGTGTAATGAAGATGGATGTCGTTTCAATGTGTAATGAAGATGGATGACGTTTCAATTTGTAATGAAGATGGATGACGTTTTAATGTGTAATGAAGATGGATGACGTTTTAATGTGTAATGAAGATGGATGACGTTTTAATGTGTAATGAAGATGGATGACGTTTTAATGTGTAATGAAGATAGATTACGTTTCAATGTGTAATGAAAATGGATGACGTTTCAATGTGTAATGAGAATGGAGGATGTGATATCCACAAATACCCTTCTTCTTCTTCTTCTTCTTCTTCTTCTTCTTCTTCTTCTTCTTCTTCTTCTTCTTCTTCTTCTTCTTCTTCTTCTTCTTCTTCTTCTTCTTCTTCTTCTTCTTCTTCTTCTTCTTCTTCTTCTTCTTCTTCTTCTTTTTCTTCTTCTTCTTCTTCTTCTTCTTCTTCTTCTTCTTCTTCTTCTTCTTCTTCTTCTTCTTCTTCTTCTTCTTCTTCTTCTTCTTCTTCTTCTTTTTCTTCTTCTTCTTCTTTTTCTTCTTCTTCTTCTAATTCTTCTTCTTCTTCTTCTTCTTCTGAAATTTTTCGAAAGTATTCATATCGCATAGTAATCGATTTAATTGATGCCTTGATTAACTATAGCCTCGTTTGCATGTCGTTTTCGCCTCATTATCTTCCTTTATCTCGTCTGATGACTTCCAGGCCACGTCAGAGAAGGGATGAATAGTATCTTTTCAGGCTAAAAGCAAACACAAATTTAACGAACAATAGTTTTTTTTTTTTTTTTTTTTTTTCAAAGACAAATATTGGCGGAGACGAATACTAGAGTACATCTGTAATGCTTATCCAAACATAATTACCTAATATGTCATATTAAAAATATTTTATTAAATGGCAATATTTCTTCAGTCCTCGTCAGAAATATGTTTCATGTCAAACATAATTACCCTTGCTCATCTGTAAGAAACATCCATTCACCTGTGAAAATTGCACTGTCAGATACCTTAAACAGAATCGGATTGCCAGAGGCAACTACAAACTCTAAGCTGGCTAATATTTTTCATCATAGTTGCAGTGAAGCTTTTTCTCTGATTCGCTCCATGAATTGATTCCAACATACAAACTGGCAGTACTGCATGCGGTTGCCAGGTTGCCGTGTAAGTAGGGTTTTATTTGTATTGTATTTTTTTTTTTTTTAGCCTGACGAGTTAGGGCAGCATAAGCAGTGCTGTCGCCACACACTGTACGGCTTTTTCTTCTTCTTCCTCTTCTTCATCTTCCAATCAATAAAGAAAACTTGAGGAGATACCGCGATAATGGCTTACGATGCACAGGGTTATTCAAAATTATAAATACACTTTCTCTCACGGATATTTTCTTGAATATAAATCACATATTAATAATATACATGCAAGAGAGAGAGAGAGAGAGAGAGAGAGAGAGAGAGAGAGAGAGAGAGAGAGAGAGAGAGAGAGAGAGAGGGGGTGGGGTAGGTCTAAACTTTGCAAACTTACGTATAGATGTTCAGTATGACAGTCGTCTTTTGCTCGGCAAACGTTTAATAAGCCGAACTCAAAAAGACAAAAAGGATCTCTAGTGTAAGTGAGCTCAATCAGCTGTGATAGGTCCTGCAGTTATGCAGCTGGGCTCTAGGGGTCGTATTCGAAACTTCAGATCTTCCTCTCTTTTTTTATGTATATTATTCATATTTAATGTATATTCCAGGAAATATACGTAAATGAAAATGTATCCATCATTTTAAATAACCCTGTATGTGAGGGTTTTTAGAATAAGTCTGAACGAGCGAACAAAAGTACACACGAACGAACTTTAATTTCGAAGGGTCACAAGTAAGGCACCCAGGCCCGTCTTACATTCGGTCCTTCCAAACACCCATCTTTCACACAGCACTTGTACTTTATCAATAAAGTATATGAGCCTGTAGTGGGGGCACTGGATCTAGAAGACGCATATGAGTGTCAGATGTTACATTTTACTGTACATACTAATGGATAAGAAGGTAGGTCCCCGGATCGTCAGCTAGATTTGCAACAGTCTTCTATTAACAGCAGCCTCTGGGAAATGGGTACCATAACTGACACTATGGGATGAATAGAGGAACGTCGCTGTAGCTACTGAGTTACGCGTGGGCGGCGACACAGGCGGACAGTTTCTTACCAGCTGTCCGTACTGGTCGCAGAGCACTTATGGTTTATAACCGTGTGCAATGACGCTGGTTCACATCTCCCGACTTTACATTTTTACCGTAATGAACAATATACTGCCTTTCACCTGGTCTAGTGGAGCTCTATTTCTTGAGGCCTCAGAGATTTGGTTTTACAGAAGAATGCTTAGAATTCTTTGGACAGACAGAAATAGTAACAAAGAGGTTTTGAAAGAGGCGGGAGCCCGAAGACAACTTATCACAGACATCAGAAGGAGACAGTCATCATTTTTCGGCCATGTTATGAAAAGAGGGAAAATAGAACATGTTGTGACCACTGGAAAGATCTGTGGAAGGAGGGATAGAGGAAGACAACGAGAGAAGATTCTTGACAGTCTTGTTGCATGGCACTGATACATGCTGCAGGAGATCGCAGATTATGGAGAGGCATGATGGCCCACTCCAGTCGGCAAGGCACCTGATGATGAGTGGAGCACTGAACCATGTAGTATAACACCTTGACTTCCTCAGTGTTCGGCCATTTCCACGGTTCTTTCAGTGTGTACACAAGCAGTATAGCTGCAGTGTGTGTGTAGGGAGATGACGATATCTTAGTCTACAGAAGAGAAGAAGTAGAAAGGAAATACATAGAGAACTTCAGACCGCGGTAGATAAGGTAAGTGAGTGGTGTGAGGAAACTGTCTTTCTTTTTAACTTTACCTCTTCTTATCTTCCATGACTACTTACGCTTATTTAAAAATTTCTTTTACGCTCTTTATCTCATCCTTTGAAGCGCACACTTCTTCACCTGTAATTCATCATAGTGACTATTTCTTACATTTAGTAATCAGATATTCTGATTATGCCCTTACTTTATTAATCAATCTCTTTTGAATCTGTTAACTTGATTATATGTTGTATCTTGGGTTCCGTAATTCCGATTATTTCTCAACTTTATAAATTTTTGAATATTGTTTATGTGACCGAACTCCACTTCGGTTATAACAGTCATGTTATAGATCTTTTATTGTGTAATCTCGATTGCCTCTTAGGTTGTGTACTCTCGCATAAGCATAATTTCGACTATTTTTCCACCTGGAAATTCGATTAAAATAGACGTTATCTATAGACAAAGCCTGGCATATGATATCACAACGTCTAGTTTGAGAATGGAGGTGGAGGCAGTCACTGCTGCCTTCCGCTGGCTTTAGTATTAGCTGTACACACATGTCGTCATTGTAAGTGACTCATAGAGCATGTAAAGAAAGGTGGAGACCGAGATGCTTCGTGCAGAGTGGCAAGCATCACTTCAGAGGTCCCGGGTAGTTAGCATCCTTTGGATTTTTTTCTCCAGGTTATGCCGGTGTTTTGGGAAATGAGCAGGCAGATAGACTGGCCTGTCCTGCACCACTTGGTGGTGAGCTGACGAATGATAAACTGGATGTTGTGAGGGTCCTTTGGGAGCGAGTGAACAGTGCCAAGGCACAGATATGTCATTACGGTCTGAGGAGAATGGCAGGTACTGTGAGGAGTTAAAAGAGGTTCTGGCCGACGCTCGACACTCAGAGTAAAGGGGAGACGGATATGCAGTCAGACACTTACTGGTACCATGTTTATTATAGACACCGGAAATTTGAACCTTCTAACTTTATGATATCACTGGTAATTGATTATGACGGTTCGTTCAACAGTGCTTCTTGTAGTGCTGTCGCTCGGACTGTATGCCCTCATAGGAAAGCCGTTTCTTTTTAAAGCTTACATTACTACATTTATTGATAGGGTTTTAAGAATTACTCTTTGTTTAGTGCGCACCAAAGAAGCACGTGAATATTGTCCCTCAGATCTTTCTCTTATTCTAAGCTTTTAAAGATCAAAATATAATCTTTTTTCGTGTTTACCCAGGAAATCAAGGCCAATAATTACATGACGATTAATCTAATTTACTATAACAATAGGGGAGTCGCCATGGCCGAGCGGCTAGACGCTAGCCGCGGATCGGAAGGTCGTGAGTTCGCTCCCTGGCGGAGCCGGACTATTTGGGTGGGTACCGGGTGCAGTCCCGGGAAGTAAAGGTGGCCTGCGTGATGCTGACCACATCACCCATCTTGTGCTGATTGGTCTGGAAAAAAAATGTGGAAAATGGTCATTTACTTTACCTACTATAACAATAGATGTGGCTTCCTACTATGAAGAAAAGGAATCATGGTGGTTTAACTTTGTATTGCTTCCAGTGGATTTATTTACGTTATAACTTAGATGTGAGTGGATTTTTATCGTAGTATGGGGCGTCGAAGATCGACCCAGCCAAAATGGGTACCAGGATGGCTGTCCTGGGGAAGTAAAGACGGCCGGCGTAATGCTGACCACATTATCCATTCAGTGCCGATTGGTCTGTAAAAATATGGGACGCTCTGCCCATATACCCGATGCGCCTTAGGCGTAATAGGGGATCTTTCCTTTTTTTTCACTTTTATAACTTAGATGTGACAAATTCGTCCCAGAATTCACAAGACTATGGTACTTATTATGGTTAATGTATATTAAACAACAAGGGTAGCCTGGTGCAATAATTTGTGTAGGAGGTTTAACTTTCATCTTTCCATTGATTTCCTTATCATATTCTACTGTACTTTTGGAGGCGATCACTCGGTGAGGAAGGGGCCGCTTTAGCGCAGTCAATAGGAGGCTCGCTTTCAAATCTAGCTGCGACTCTCTGCAGCCCACAGCCGGTTTTCTAAACCAAGCGGTTCCCCAGGGTTTACCCAGCCTCTAGGATATGGGTACCAGAGTTAACACTCTTGTGTAAATGGAGGAACGTCGCTGTAGCTACAGAGTTACGTGCGAATGGCGACACAGGCGGACAGTTTCTTATGATCCGTCCTTACTGTTGGCAGAGCACTTATGGCTTATAACCGTGTGCAATGACGCTGGTTCACATCTCCCGATTTCATTCTTTTTTTTAACTCGGTGAGGAAGCGGTTCGGGTGGTTCTTGAGTGGTTAACCCTTCAGTTGCCTTTATTTTGTGGTGTGGATCTCTAGCTTCTGTAACTGACCTACAATTACTTTTCCTCGCTGTAATCTGTGGTGATGCGCGGCCAGCAGTGTTGTGGGTCGGTTACATGCCGTACATCAAGTTTTATGGGGTCCACCACAGTTAAAACGAGCTAAGTTTTGTTGTAATGCTTGAACATTACAGTTCCTATGCCTGTCATTCACAAGTCTCTCCCTGTGAGGTCAGTAAAGGGTTATCTTCATAGGTTCCGTTATTCTAGTATCATCTTTTTCTGTCCGTCTTACAGTCTGAAGGAAAACGTTTTGTTTTAAATTCTCTTCTCTAAGCGTTGTAGCGATTGCCTGATCTAGCGGTTGTTTAACTTGCTCGCATTAATCGAAGCTTCAATAAACTATATCGTAAACTATCACTAAAGATTGATACTAAAATAGGTTTAGTTTTACTGTGACTGTATTCTTTTTTAAAAAAAAGCATTTTGTGCAAGAATATGTAGTCTATGTAAGTAATCCTGTATACTTTCATCTTGTCCCTGCTTAGTTTGTCATAAAATGAAAAAAACGATCATGTGTCTGTCTGCGACATCACTGTAATTGTGTGCTAAATCTGCTTTCTACGTTTCTTCTTTATTCTGTACTAAATCTTCTTCTTACGTTTTCCGGGTAAGAACGCATCAAGTATACTAATTGTCTTATGTAGAAACATGTCGCATCTGAGAGGATGCCACACTTTTCTGTCTCATTTGCATATTGTTTTATTTTTATTTTTTTTTTTTTTTTTTTTAAATTTAAGGTATTTAAGTATCTCAATTAAAAAGGTTTAAAAGCTCCTGATATTCCCTGTCACCGAACGCTGCAATCTAACCATGACAGTTATTTACTCACATACATCACTTAGAATTTTGCTAAACTGTGCTTCCACCACGCCATGTTCAGACACGTTCCAACATGGTTAATTAATCATGCAGATTTTCATAGAATAAAGGAAAATATTATTACCAAACTACCTTGCTGCGTGTAGTAGTCTTTCTTGGGTTTTCCTGGGTTCACACAACCCAGCACAGACAATCAATTCTCGTTATGCCTAGTGGCACATGAGGCTTCAGAGAGGATTTTCCATGCTTTCCTGTCCTGTGCAATCTTCAGTGCAGTTTTCCATGTCAAAGATGCCACACTCAGGTCACTGTCCATCGTTCGTCTCCACGTTGTTTTTGGGCGCCCCTGTTTTCTCTTTCCCTCTGGTGAGAGCTGTTTTGGCAGGTATATCAGCAGTCATTTTCATACCGTGGCCAAGCCATTTCTATCTTCTCTTGGTAATCATACTGTCTAAAGTTTCTTGGTTTGTGGCTTGAGGTAGTTCAATGTTTGAGATTGTATCTTGCCAGAAAATTTTGATAATTCTACGCAGACACGTGTGGTGGAAGGTAGACAGCTTGTGTGCTTCATTTTTGGTCATTCTCCAGCATTCCGCTCCATAAAGAAGAACTGGCAAAATGATGCTCTTGTAGAGTCGGAGTTTTGTTTCTCTGCAGTAATTGTTGGATTTCCAGATTTGCCTTATCCTTCCAAAAGCAGCTCTAGCTTTGTTGAGGCGTGACTGTATGTCTTCCTCTGTCCCTCCCAGTAGGAACACCACGCTGCCAAGATATGTGAAATGTTCTACATTTTCAAGTGATTGGTTACTTATGGTCACTGGTTGTTGATTTGAACTGTTTGTCATGATTTTGGTTTTCTTTGTATTTATTCTCAGTCCCACCATTTCTGCTGTGCAGTGTAGTCTGTTACTTTTCTCTTGTATATGTTCATGTTTATGTGATAGGAGTGCTATATCATCTGCAAAATCAAGGTCCTCAAGCATGGTGAATGGAGTCTATCGTATGCCTCCTAATGTCCTGTCTACTGTGTTCTTTAGTATCCAATCAATCACAAGGTTGAAGAGGAGAGATGACATAACACATCATTGTCTTACACCTGTCTTTACTGGGAAAGATGTATTGTAATTTTTTATACTGCAGGAAAAGTCTTTATAGAAGAGAGCAATTATGTTGACTATTTTTTCTGGAATTCCATAATGTCGTAAAATTTTCCACAAACCGTCTCAATGGACGCTGTCAAAAGCTTTCTCAAAGTCCACAAAATTAATATCTATACTTCTCTGCCATTCATTACATTGTTCTAAAATGTTACGTATGCCGAAGATGTGCTCAGTTGTTCCTCTGCCCTTTCTGAATCCTGCTTGTTCCACTCGTAGGCATTTATCTACTTCTTTTTCAAACCGCAATACGATGATTTTATCAAATATTTTGCTTGGTACTGAGAGTAGAGTAATTCACCTCCAATTATTGCAGTCTGTTGTGTCTCCTTTTTTAGGGGATTTTGACTATTGTTCCTTCAGTCCAGTCATCAGGCAACACTTCTTTTTCCCAAATATCCTTGAACAATGGTTCTAGAATGCTAGCAGTTGTGTTGGGATCTACTTTGAGAAGTTCTGCTGACAATTCGTTTTTGCCTGGTGCTTTGTTGTTCTTTAAAGTGTGGATAGCTTTAAGGATTTCTTGTTTGCTTGGTGGTTCAGTAATAATGTCAATGTCCTGAGAGGCTGGTTGAATTTCTGGGGTATTTTCAAGATCAGGTCTGTTCAAGAGGTCGGAGAAGTGTTTAGTCCACTGCATGTCTTGTTTTTGTTCTGTGGTGAGCAGTCTGCCTTGGTTATCTCTGATAGGTATGCTATGATAATTGTTTCTGCTTCCACAAATTTGCTGGGTTATTTTGTGTAGTGTTTGTAGATCATGTGCTTTAGCAGCATTTTCTGCTGTTTCTGCAAGATTTTCCATAAATCTTCTCTTGTCAGCTCTGGCACTTTTCTTTGTCATTTTGTTTAGTTCACTATATTTTAACATTAGTGTGTCTTTCTGAAGCTCTGATTTAGTGTGATTTATGAGGCTCTTTATTCTTTTTCTTTTGGCAATATAGTCCATGGTTTGACTACTTATCCATTCTTTGTGGTGTTGTTTCCTGGTTCCTAATATGTTATTGCTAGTTGATTTGTATGTTTCTTTGATCTGGTTCCATCTGTCTTGAATGCTGATTGTAGTTGGAGTTTCTGAGTCACTTGATAGGGTTTGAAATCTATTCTTGAGTTCTACTATAAATTTAGTGGCAATGTCTTTTTCTCTTTAAAGGTTAAAATTGTAACGTGCTGTCTGTGTCTTAACTTGCGTGTAAACTTTTTTGAGTTTAAGTCGTAGTAGAGCGACTACAAGGTGATGATCGCTTCCCACATCTGCTCTCCTTTTGACACGCACATCGAGTCGGGACCCACGCCATTTTCTGTTTACCATGAAATGGTCGATCTGGTTTACATCTCTTCTGTTTGGGGATATCCACGTAAGCTTGTGTATATTCTTGTGAGGAAATAGTGTTCCTCCTATAGCAAGTCTATTCGCCGTGCAGAAGTCGCTCAGTCTGTCCCCGTTGTCATTAATTGTACCACATCCTTGATTTCCCATTAATAATTCTCTATTCAAGTTGTTGTTACCAACTTTTGCATTGAGATCTCACATAATGCATAGAATATCATGCTAATACCTTTTGCAGTCTCCTAAAGAATATTTCTTTATCTTCATCTTCAGCTTCATTAGTCGGTGCGTAGCATTGGATGACTATAAGTTTGGCATGTTTCCCATTGAATCAGCACAAACAAATCACAATTAAACTCAGAACACCGTCTGGAAGAATATTCTACAAGTGTGAGAAAGTTAAGGAAAGACAGAAAACGTGTTCCATACTCTATTAAATAAAATCTGTGCATTTTATAAGAAATATTGTTCCACTCAGCTGTAAAGAATCAATTTTTTTTTCATTACCTGCAACAGTTTTGTATTGTTTCGGTACTGACTGTTTAAAAACGTGTTCCCTACACCACTTGGAAATAAACAGCGTATCTGATATCATGTATTGTTCTACACAATTATAAAAGTCGCACTGTTTTTGTTTTGTTTTGGTTTTTTTTTTTTTTTTCTCTTTTTATTAGGCGCGTAGATTCACCATTGTTCTTTATCGATTTTTATTGAGAAAGATTCCTAATGTCCACCCAACTTTTTAAATGCATTCAGTCTTCGACTTTGTGAAAGTATATTTATTAGTTTTTAGCTAGAATAGAGCTGTCGCTCGGAGTATAGTGTAAACACTAAAAATTGTAATATAGAATGAAGCTTCTTTTGCTCGATCTTCTTCTTCTTCTTCTTCTTCTTCTTCTGCCTTTCTATCCCCCAATGGAGCATAGGCCCTCAACCAACTCACGCCAAGTCGTTCTATCCTTCGCCATTACCTGGAGCTCTCCCCATGTCCTCCCAATCTTTCTAACCTCATTCTCCAGCTCTCTTCTCCATGTGTTTTTTGGCCTTACTTTATTCCCATGTCCCTGTGGGTTCCAATGCAAAGACATTCTAATGTTTCATTTCCTTTGCTACTTCCATTGTTCTCCTTATATCATAGAGAGTTCTAACATTCCACAAAGAATGCTAATTACCCGGGACCAGGTTTAGACTGCCAAGTGCTGCCTCTGGGATTATCGGGTGGTGAGACCCTAATTGTTTCCACGGTGCGACTCTCGTTTAATCGTTCGAAGACCACGAGAACGGCTCCTACCGTTCGCTGAAGAGATTCTGGAAAGTCTACGAATGAAAAGAGAATTACTGAAAACAAATAGGCAAACAGACAAATAAAATATTTTAGCACATTAAAAGATATAATACTATTAAAAACCATACTGTAGGGAAAGGTCGAGGGCAATACAGCAAGAGGTGGACCACGTTAGAAGTGGGGAGATAACATCAAGAGATAGACAAAAAGCAGTCTGAAAGAGTGTACAACGAAGACAATAGAGAGCACGTTGGCGATCCATTGCACCCAACTTTGATTATGGAGATGGCACATGATTGATCGATCAACTGATGAAATTTATTCCTAGTACTTTTCTTCCACTTAACTTTCACTGATAGCAAACTATAGCAAAAGTCCTGGGGTGTTCGTTCGCTTCTTGACTTTGGTCTTGTCCTTCACTATATCTTGTTGAGGGGCAACGGGTCTACAGCCACCTACCACCCCGCAGTGGGGTCCTGGAACCCACACAGGGAACCCTAGTACCCAAGAATCATAAAATTTTCAAATTCATCCACTCACCTCTAAGCCACAGTGTCGAAAAAAAAAATCAGACCAATATTTCTGCAGTTCCCCTATATTCCATGTTGTCAAATTATTATTCTTCTCTCCCTCCCTCTCCCCTCTCTCTCCTCTCTCTCTCTCTCTCTCTCTCTCTCTCTCTCTCTCTCTCTCTCTCTCTCTCTCTCTCTCTCCCTCTCTCTCTCTTTCCATTCTTGTTGTACCCCACCAGGACATCACACAAACGATAAACACCCGGTGACACAAAGTGTCACCATGCGGATAAGGATCACCCGTGGAGAGGTTCCAGAAACCCCTTTCATCCATCAGGCAACATTTATGGCCCGGCTATATTCAGGGCCCCCGGCAAATGCCAGGGTGGGGCTTCAAATAACGAAAAATTGCATCCCACATGAGGTGGAATGAACAATCTACTTTTCTTCACCGAGTCGTGTTTCCCTAGCTAAAGACAAATGTCAAAGTCAATGAGACACACAAGTATCATACTTGGAAGCGCAATGAAGGTATGCCTGTCATCAGCATAATGCAGGCACTTTAGAAAAAGTCGTTTTCATCATCGGGCCCCGCCGAGACACTTTTAATGTTGACATGTTCTCGTCCCTAGAAATGTGAAAGTCGTGGGTACTTATATTTTGATTGGAAACCGAACGCATAAAAGAGTTGAATACAAGTGGTCCACTAGGCAGACAAAGAAGACAGTTGAGAGATCCACGCAGACTAACAGATACTTACGAGTCAAGAAATGAAAAGTTAAAGCCATCACAGGCATAAATGGAAGTGTGTAATATGTGCAGTAATGAACCTCAGCAGTTCGAAATCAAGAAGAAAAGGGAGAAGAAGAGGGAGGAGAGAAATTATTAGAAGGAAGATGCGGAGGATGAGAAGTAGGAGGAGAAAATAAAGAGGGATCAAAATGCATTGAAGAAGAATACTACAGAAGAGCAGAAAAGGATGGATGAGGAAAATAACAATGAGGAGGAGGGAAGGAGGATGAATATAAGGAGAAGAAGAATATTATTAATAAATAAATACACAATTATTGGAGAGGCGTGATCAACCTCCCCCCACCACCCACAACCATTTTTTTATTCTGTGTAAAAGGGGGGGGGGGTGGGGAAGGGGTCTACAGATCTGAACCCAACTGTCAGGCGACTATGGCTGACATCTTTTCAAAAATAATTTTAGTACCATAGACCTAATAGGTCTCAAAACAAAGAAGGATGTTGCTCCTTAGCTGTTTTGTAATATATATATATATATATATATATATATATATATATATATATATATATATATATATATATATATATAAATGTATATAAGGACCGTTTTCATGCCCACTGTGCATTCAGTTTATCATGTTAGGTCTATATTTTCTTTTAATAGATCCCGAGCAAGAAACTATTTATCAAAGCATGTCATTGTAAGTTTTTTTATTTTTTTATTTTGTTTGGTCTGGGTGTCGCGCGCCCACGTGGGTAAATACACTGATATAGTGAGGGTGTGGGTTTGAACCTTAACAATGCCCACCCACGTGAGACTATTATCTAAGCTATGTTGATCCTAGACAGTCCTGGATAGCCAAGAAAACAGCGAGTGGCTCGTTCCATGAAATGAAAGTTGCTGTACTTGTATCCACAGGAGTAGGAGAAGGGATAGATAGATATCAGGATAAACCCACTTATCTCCTCTCCTGGCATTACTTAAAAGCCCCCATCAAGTGATTTAAATATTTGTTAGCTGAAGTAAACTAATATGCACAAAGACACTTGAACCTAAGTACACAATTTACTCAACTATGTTTTAACAAAATCAACCATGATTTATTTGAATAAATCGAAATTAAAATGAACTTGTTTAGGCTAGTCGAGTTTAGGTTATGTGAATGATGAAATCATAAAGGTATTGGAAATTAACAACCTTTGGACAGTTCTCGGCTTGAGACCATGCCTATCTTTTCCAGTTTGTCGTCCTCACTGCTTTCTGCAGGTCGTTACACTCGACGGTCGGCAAATAATGGATGCCTACTAGTCCCTGCCCAATGTGGGAACTGGAGAATGAAGAAACAAGCGCATATTTGTAGTATCTGCTATAGATGTACACTAAGCATGTATATTATACTAACATAAAGCATGTTTATTTAAATAAAACATTTCATCTCTCCCTCATGCTCACATTCACTCCTGTCCAATTTGGAAGGGCTTATGTCTCACATTCCAACTGTTACATCTTCTGCCTTCCTCTACACGTCCTGTAATGATAGTCAAGTCTTCTACGTCAGGTGCCATCTCTCGTACAGACTCAAAATGACAATCAGTCAGACAGAGCCAGTTCTGGAATCTATGCTTGGAACAATCGACGCGCCCAGAAAGCTAACAATATTTCTGAGGCGAATCAAATACCAAATCTCAAGGATTTTCTCTCCGGGATCAATCTCCGCATTTGCCTCCCGAGAGTTAAACACATTTCAGTGTGTTAGCGGTATGTAATACAGATTCACATTAACCACACGTGAAAAGATTGCCAAAGTTATCTTCACGCTTGTGATTTCAAAAACATGATAGTTCATTAAATTTCAATAGTAACATCAACATTTAGGTTTTACAACATTGAAACACATGTGCACGAAAAACATTCATGACACTATCAAATAGGATATGTTGTTGTTATCGATCCAGCGGCGCATGAGCTTTCGCCCTTTGGCCCAATGCCATGTAGTGGAATTTGCATGTTTTCACAAGCTGTTCTTTTCCTCCGTACAAGGTGTTCCACTTGTCTGGTCTCAGAGGGAGTAGCGTTCTTCTTGTCTCACTGAGTTTTGGGCACTCAAAGAGATGGTGTTCAACAGTTTCGTAGGGGTAGTTACATAGCTGGCACTTTGGGGAGTGTTGTGGCTGTATTCTGTTTAGGTGTCCATTGAGTGGAGTATGTTGCGTTCTAAGTCTGAAGATGGTGACCTGGTCCCTTCTTGTTAGATGGTTAATGCTGTCATTAGGATCAGGGCCAGACATATGTCTATAAACCTCTCTTCCAGTGTCTCCCATGGCCCATCTGTTCAACCAAGTCTCTTTGTTTATAGCTCTTATCAGTGTTTTTGCTGTCTGGAGGGTTGTCGCTGTAGGTGGTTGTTCTTGTGTTGCTCCTTTTTTTGCCAATCTGTCAGCTCTGTCATTACCTGGTGTGCCGGAGTGACCTGGAATCCACTGCATCACTATTCTGATGTTGTATGAGGTAATAAGCTGATCGGCATCCAGGATTATCTTGGCTATGTCAGTTCTGCAGCGTTCATTGCCCTCCAGAGCTTGAAGGGCAGACATTGAATCTGTGAAGATGACAATATTTTGGACCTTTGAGGGGTAAACATCCATTACAGTCTTTAGGTGGTATACTGCTGTTTCCAGTGCAATTATTTCAGCTTCATAGTTTGAACAGAATTCCCCGCATGCATCAAAAATCTCTTCAACAGATCCATCGGGATAACCTATGTAGATTCCGTAACCTGCTTTAATGGTAGCTTTAAATGCTGATCCATCAGTATAGACATGTATCCATTCTTGGGGGTAAGAATCAACGGTCTTTAGTGATGAGTTCATAAGAGCGATTGGGTCGGACTGTTTGGTTTCCTCGCCTACCAATTTAGTTTGGACTTCTGGAGCTTTAAAGCGAGCATGTGGTGGTAGGTTTTTTGCAACATTCTGAATTCCTTGACGTCTTTCTGGGAGGTGGTATCTGTCCTGAATTTCATTAACACAGTGTAAAACCGATTTGTGCTTTATTCTTTGTTTGGGTTCCCAGTTTTCTACAAGATGTCTATTAGGATGGTTACGATTTTTCCTAACGCATCTTTCAAAAATTTCTAAAGTGGCTTTTTCTCTCCGCAACCCGAGGGGTTCCACATTTGTATGGATTTCACATGCAGCAGTTGGTGTAGACTGCATAGCTCCGCAGATTAATCGGAGGGCATTATTTTGTACTCTGTCAAGAGTCTCTAGGTTAGTTTTGGAACAAGTTGTAAGCAGTGAGTTGTTGTACTCTATCACAGAGCGAACATATCCTAGGTATAAGCCCCTCAGAGTTTCCTTGTCTGATCCCCATTATGTACCTGCAAGTCTCTTTAATAACTGTAACCGCCTCAATGCCTTATTCCTGATGTTTTCAATATGGTTCTTGAGGCTGAGCTGCGGGTCAAGTGTGACTCCAAGGTATGTGGGATGCTCTTCTTTCATCACTTGGTGTTTGTCTAACCTCAGGTTAATATTCTTCCTTGCTACTTGGTGGCTTTTGGTAAAGATTGTGTAGACCGTCTTTGCACAGTTAATCTTGAGTTTCCATCTTTGGCAGTAATCATGCAGTCTTCTAAGGTCTCCATTCAGTCTTTGGGCTCCACTTTCCACATTTTCATGACTCTGCCATATTGCTAGGTCATCAGCGTACAAGGCTTTTTTGGCCTTGATTTGTTCTGGCAGGTCATTGATAAAGATTAGGAATAGTGTACAGCTCAATGATGAGCCTTGTGGCAAGCCCTCCTCCAAGACTTCTTTAAAAGAGATTGCGTTGTGCATCTTAGTCTGGATTGTTCTATCTATCAGGAAGTATTTCACCCAGTTATACAATCTGCCATGTATTCCTATGCTCATCATCTTCATCAGGAGACCTTTTCTCCATACTCTGTCATAGGCCTGCTGGAGGTCGACAAAGACTGCCACTGTGTGTTTCTTATTCTGGAAGCCATCATGTATTCTTTGTGTCAGTCTGAACAGCTGGTCTTCTGTGCAGCTGTTGGTTCTGAAGCCTGCCTGTTCATGGCATAGAACACCAGAACTCTCAAGGAACCAATATAAGCGCCTGTTTATCATTCTTTCTGCAACTTTGCCCAAGCATGATGTTAAGGATATCGGGCGGTAGCTTTTGGGGTCATCTGGAGGCTTTTTGGTTTTAAGGATGGGGACGATATATGCATTCCTCCATGCCCTTGGAAGTTTGCTTGACCTCCAAGTTTTATTAATAAGCCTGAGAACTACTTCTCTCCCAGACCGGCCAAGATGTAGCAGCATTTCGTTGTGGATCTTATCTGGGCCTGGAGATTTTCTAGGTTTTAATTTCTTCAGGGCTTGCTCTAGTTCATCCATGCTAAATTCATTTTCAAAAAGGGAGTCGCTGGCTGTTGGAGCTCTCTCTTGTTTCTTCAACTGAGAGAGCTGTGTTCTATTGAGTTCTGACAGCTTACCTGCTCTGTTAACTGAGGCAAAATAATGGTTGAAATGTTCTGCTTTCTTCTTGTCTTCAGTGATTGTCTTACTCCCATCTGTCACTGGTTTTGGGTTCACCCTTCTACTTTCTCCGGAGAGGTTTTTAACTAAAGTCCATGCTTTATTTCCATTCTGTCTAAGGTCTAAGTTGGAGCAAGTTTCTGTCCATTTATCTCTTTTAGCCTTATTAACTACAAGCTTTACTCTGGCACATGCTTTATTGTATTGGATCTTTGCTTCTGTTGAACGTGCAGTTTCGAGAAATATTCTTGCTTTATTCCTTTCAGATATAGTATTTTGAATTTCTTGATTCCAAAAAGGTTTATATGCCTTCCGGCTGCCCCTTGGGATGGCTTTCGACGCTGCATTCAGGATTGCTTGTGTTATGTCTTCACAAAAAGTTTCCACACAGCTGTTGTCAATTCTTCCCAGGAGGCAGTCAGATGTTTCCTGAAATAGTTTCCAGTTTGCTTTTCGGAAATTCCAACGGGTTCTCTGCTTGAAGCGTAATTTAGGGGTGGTGCTTACAGTTGTGAGTATAGGTTTGTGGTCACTTCCTATATCGTCCAGGACTTGGGGATAGCTTGCGTCTGCTAAGTCGGATGAGCAGATGGTCAGGTCTGGTCTGCTGAGAGATAGGTGGGCCCTGTGTAACAGTGTAGGTGTAGACTCTGTGTCCTGCAGCACTAATAGGTTAGTTGTTTCACAAGTATCTTCGATGTACTTCCCTGTGCTATTGTAGTCAGGGTAACCCCAACGTGGCGAGTGTCCGTTGAAGTCACCAACAAGAAGGGTTTTATGGTACTGTGTCTTGTATAGTTCTGGTATGTTGCATGTTGTCTGAGGTGGGCTGTACACGTTGTATATCATATATTTGCTTCCATTGTGCCAGATAGTTATTTTTTGCACATCTGTAGGGTGAGATGTCGACAGCATTGTTACATCTCCTTGTATGTCATTTCTGATATAGGTCACTATGCCCCGGCAGTCATTGCACTTACAGGCATAACTAGTATATCCAGTGAGATGCAGATCAGAGTCTTTATGCAGGGTTTCTTGTAGGGCAGCCACGTGTACCCTGTGGTTGTTTAGCAGTTTGGCAAGTTCAAGTTTTTTATTTCTTATTCCACAGATGTTCAGCTGCAGAATATTGAGCATCTGTGTATTTTTTGCTGTGCTGTCTGAGTTCTTTTTGCTCTCCCTCCCACTCTTCCTCCTCCTGGGGTGTCTGTTTTCCCTATTTATTTCAAATTTTCCAGTAGCCAATTTTTCGCACATGACAGCCTGGTTTCCCACTGTCTGGCGCGGGCCTTGATAGACGAGGCGACGACCGATCTCGTATGTATTCTTAAATTTTGACATATTCATGGCATTGTGGTGCTGGGGTGTCTGTGGATTACCTACCTCCCCGGGCAGCAGCTAGAAATGCCCTGTACCAGTTCTAAAGGAAATATGGGTTGTGTTTCTGCCTTTCCCTTTAACACGTAGCTAAGGTGGGGCTCACAGTGTTCTCATTCCCCGCCACCAGATTGCCTGCAGGTTTCGCTGAGCTCTTCATGGCTCTAAGCATGGCCTAAGCATGAGTAGTTGGGGCAACTGGATCGTCACGTCCTGAGTCCCTGTGCCTTCACGATAGTTTCCGGTATTCAGGGGGGTTAGCATACTTGTTTCCATTCCTAAGACTGTTCAGCACACCTCTGGTTCCTTCCCTCCCACAGGGGGCAGTACGGTGTGGTGCACCGGGTTTATTATCGAGGTTTGCTCCTCTAGATCCATTGTGTTTTGCCTGGGGATTCGCACCCCCAGTTACCGGGACTACCTCGGGGAGGCTGTGACTCTTCGCCACGCACAATGGTCTTGAGGTAAGAGAGGTTATGCTAGGTCAAGAGGCTGACACCACAATGGACGCTCCTTTCGTGAACAGATATTCACTAGACCTAGGGTGAAGTAAGGGGGGGAACCCACTACCCACAACACCAACACTTCTTACCCCCTGCCTCTCGAGGCTCAGTCCCATCAAATAGGATATAAAGCAATGTGACAGTGCCCTACGAGAATGAAGAAATGTCCGCCTAGGAGTACTACAAAGTTATGAAGACACACACTTGAGTAAAAAGACAGTTAGATCTCTATCATAAAATATAGATTTGAACCTAATTTCGATCTTACCTGGAAAAAATGAAACCACGATGCCAAAAGTTCTGTCTCAAGCTTAGGTTAAGCCCAACAGATGGCATGTGCTGGACAGCGTCTCATTTACCAGACCTAGAGTTCACCCCTTTATAACTTTTATCAAGCTCCTCCTACATTACGCCTAAAACCATTCTCATTCAAGGATATCACAGCTTCTCCCCTGTGGGTAAGTTTATTCGCTGTCAGTCAGGGCTGTACAACACTTGTTTAAATTCCCACGCTAGGATCTCCTGGTCAATTCATCTGACCAGAGCAAATAGGACAAGTCCCACCTCCGGCCTACTTCATCTGCCATCACAATAAAATCAGACGGTGTCAATTCTTCTGTTAACACGTTCTGCTCACCATGTCAATAGTGACCGTCGGACCTGCCGTCGAGTTAGGTAACCTCAGGGGGAATTAAACACAATTAGCCGGAGTTAGCTGCTCCTAAAAGTCTGGCTAGGAGATAAAATATCTGACACCAACAGATGGTGTGCAAATCTTCAGTCAGTAAGTCTGCTTGGTCAGTCTTATTTAGATCAAGGATGTATCCAAATCCCTATTTGTCTGTATGCTTCAAAATACAAAGAAATAAAAGTAGTTTGAGGAAAGACATTTTGGAGTCACCGAGCGTATTGTCACACTGGGTATGAAAAAGAAATCTGGCCAAATATTTTAAAAAAAGTTCAGCGTATGCTGTATTTCTGACAGACATTTTATTTCCCCACTGTGCCAGATTGGGTTTCTACTGTGAAACCACTTGGGACGGAATGAGTTAACTAAGAAAACAGTATTTTAAGAAAGTGAAACAGTCAGGCATTTAAGAAAGTGAAACAATCAGCAACAAAATGCATTTTATAAAACACAGAACAACTTGTGCAATAAATCTCTCTGATGAGAGGTTAGAAAAAGAATTCTCTCTTGTTGTATAGAGCCAGTTTTAACACATGGTTTTTTTTTTTTTAAGCTATTTTTTAAAAATGCAGAAAAGAGGAGGCAGAAAGTAAATTTGTTAAAATAAAGAACATCTTGTGTAATTAATACAGGTAGTGGGAGATTTTTAAGGAATTCCTGAATGATAAAGAAAACAAGATTTAACAGATGGTTGTGAATCACGGATGATTCTTCTTTTTTTTTTCCTCTTCGTCTTCTTCTTCTTCTTCTTCTTCTTCTTCTTCTTCTTCTTCTTCTTTTGCATTCATGAATCCTGGACGGTTAATACCAAACCGTTTCGTGAGGCTTTAGAGATGTCATGCTACAGAAGGAGGCTTAAAATGCATTGAGCAGCCCAAAAAAAATAGTAGCCTGGGTGTTTTGAAATAGGTTAGGGCTCGAAGACAACTTATCACAAACATCAGAAATAGGTTAGGGCTCGAAGACAACTTATCACAAACATCATAAATAGGTTGGAGCTCGAAGACAACTTATCACAAATATCAGAAAGAGACAGCCATCATTAGTTGACTTTATTATGGCCAATAGAAAGTATTTGGAAAGAATTATGGAAAGAATTATGAAACTTCTTCTTCTTCTTTCGTTCGCATGAAATAAATTGTCTATATCTGCAAAGCCGTCTCTTGTATGAATTTCACTGTCTTTTGTAATTCACTAAGCGGCCCGTAAAGTTTGACTTCCACAAGTGTCTCTTTTGGCCAAATGTTTTGCCTGAAAGCGTTGAATATGGGACAGTCTTGAAGGATGTGATCTGTTGTTTCAGGTGCCAGTCCACAAGTACACATGGCCGATTGGCCAATCTTAAATTTGTTGTACATGTGGGAGCGAAGTCTATTGTGCCCTGTTCTAAGGCGAAGGATAATAACTTGCTCTGGTCTGTCCTTAATATGGTAATCATCTTGTGCCAGTTTCGGTGGCATTCTGATTGATTTGATCATTCTCTTCTTCTGTTGATAAGAGACTGGTATGTCAGGTTGTTCTTCAGTTGCACCTTCCTTAGCTAGTTTATCAGCTTTTTCGTTTCCGGGAACTCCACAGTGGGAAGGTATCCACTGCATTACTAATTTACAGCGGTTGCCTAGTTCGGATAATAGTGTCCGTATGCTTGGTAATTTTCCAGACTGGAGTGACTGAAGTACTGCTTTTGCATCTGTCAGGAATACCACTGGTTGTGAAAAATGCCCTGTATTTAGTAGTTTCTCTACCGCTATCTTGATGGCTTGAACTTCTGCATCATAGTTGTGACAGTGCTTTCCCGTTGGTAATTTGGCTGTATCCCTGGTATTATTAGGATACTCAATGTACACTCCTGCACCTCCGTTTCTGACTGCGCTTTCTGCTGACCCATCTGTGTAAACACGGACCCAAAGGTTCTGCGGGTATTCATCATCAAGTAAACTGAGGGTGGCTGTTTTGCGCTGCACACTGTTTTGTTCTTCCTTGTCAAATACCCCTTTCACTTCAGTCTTGATGTGTATTGGAAACTTATACTCCTCTCTCCAGGGGTCCGTTCTGGAACAGCATTTAAGGATCTATCAGTTGCAGGTAAATCAGTGGTTTGTCTGCCGAGCCGTTTGGCCTGGTGGATAAAACTACTTCTCTTTAGTCGTCCCAAAGCTAAATTTTTGAATCTTTCATTCATAGGGTGACTGGGCATACTAAGAAACTTTTCTGCTTGTAAAAGCATCTTGGTGTCTCTGCGTTCACTTAGTGCTTGGGTCATCCCCATTTTCTCCATCACAGCTATTGGTGTTGATTTCATACTGCCTGTGGTAACTCTGAGTTCTTGATTTTGCACTTTGTCTAATTCTTGCAATGTGGTTTTTGATGCCGAGCTCCATGCTGTTGATCCGTATTCAAGATGTGGTCGAACACTTTGTTGGTAAACTTTTCTAAGTATTTTCCCGCTAGCACCCCATGTGGTTCCACTTAGTTTTCTCAGAATGGCTACCCTCCTTCTGGCTTTGGTTGCTGCCTCGTTGGTGTGTTTTCTCCATGTTAATTACGCCGGGGTAATTATGAAACTAATTATGGAAAGAATTATGGAAAGCATTTTTTCAATCTAGAAAGAATTATGGAAATAATTATGGAAATAATTATAGAAAGAATTATAAAAAGAATTATAAAAAGAATTATAGAAAGAATTTTGCAAAGAATTATGGAAAGAACGATAGAGACAGTCGTCACAAGACGGCCCTTGGTGACCTTTGGTCATGGCACAGAGCAGCGGTTCTCAACCTGAGGGTCGCTACCTGTTTGGGGGTCGAACGACTCTTTCACAAGGGTCGCCTAAGACAACCGTAAAACACATATTCATTGAAGTTATAAAGTAGCAAGGAAAATAATTGTTTGGCTAGGGGTCGCTACAACATGAGGAACTGTATTAAAGGGTCGCGGCGTTAGGAAAGTTGAGAACCACTGGCATAGATTAATAACCATACATGAGCTGATATGGGCTACTAAAGAATGCATGTTGTGGAAAGGCATGTTCACCAAATCCAGTTGGCAAGAAACTTAATGATGATGTGGTTGATGATGATGGCGCTAAAAAAAATGTAGCGGTTGATTACATTTGTTTTCCTAAAGATGTCTAATTTTGATGTCTTCCTCAGTTTCATACATGCAATTTCCATCTTTGACTGAAACCTCTTTTGTGCTCCGAGCTGTGGATATAATGTTACCAGAAATAATTCTTTCTATTTCTGTTATTCTATTCATCTTTGTCAAGTTCGAATTTCTGCTTTGTCTGCTAACAGTACATTTATAGGCGCCGAAACCCAGAGTGCTAAGGAATTCGGAGGGCCCCCCCCCCTACCCCCCCCCCGAAAACCCACAAACATTATTTAAGGAGCTGGGGGCCTTGGGAAATATTTATAAGAGCGCTGAGTTCTTGCCCACCTACCCCACCCCTCCCACCAATAGAAAATTTAGAGCTTGCTTGATGCCACCCCCCCCCCCCCCCCCTTTTTTCTTCCCCATGTAAATACGTTCTCTTTTTTCTATATCTGTTCATACATTTTACATTTATTTACAACAACTCATAGTAATAGTAATAATATAATTAATAATAGTCAATCAGTCACTCAATCATTCAGTCAGATGCCGTCTCCGCAGTGAAGGTTGGTTGCAGTAGAACTCCAACACGCTCAGTCTCTTGTCTTGATTGTACGCTCTCTCAGACTGCTCTCTGTCCATCTCTGGATGGTGTCCTGCGACTTGTAGCGTTGTCTACCTCTTGCTCTTTTGTCCTCCATGTCAGTTATGCCATTTAATGCAGCAAAAATATTTAAGTTGTTTCTGTTAGTAAATTTTCATTATGATAATTAATATAGTTATTGTTATATTTTTTTTGCTGTCTGTTACCCTTTCTTTTTTTTTTTTTTTTTTTTTTTTTTTTTGAATGTTTTTAATAAAAATAACTATGCACCTAATTTTTGAACCTGTTGAGTTCCCACTCCTGATTAAATTACAAGAGCGCCCACCTCCCCCCCCCCCTTTTTTTTTTTTTTTTGTTTTTTTGTTTGCAAGCTTCTTTACCCCAAGGATATCTGTATATCGGTGCTTCTGCGTGCACGGATGTTTCGTTATTATTCTAGAGCTTACCAAAAGAGTATACTTGACTCAGCGAAACGGTGCTTCTGGGCAGATGCAATCTTTGTGAAGTTTGTATGTGTGTGAGTGTGTGTGTGTGTGTGTGTGTGTGTGTGTGTGTGTGTGTGTGTGTGTTCGGAGGTCACTTGTTTGTTCATCAAGCCAGAAATATGTTTTACAATTACAGTGGAACTCCAATACTCGTCTGCGACCGGCTCCAGCTGACGGAAAGTGCTCCTGATGTCACCGGGCCGGGCTAACGATGCGGTAATGCAGCGGTTCTCATACTGGGTGACGAGGCTCTGTGGGCTGCCGTGAGCGTTCGCCAGGGGTGTTGTGGCAATATTCAAGAAAAGTTGGCTAAACTTTTCGAAATTATTAAAGAAGGCATGTAGATACTTAAAAGTTAAAATATAAGTTTTCTTCCCTCGCCACAGTCGAAAATAGTTTATTTCTTGTTTGAGAACCGCTGCGTTAACGCAATGTTAGCCCGAACCGGTGAAGTCAGCAGCACAGACCGTCAGCTGGAACCGGTCGTGATTCGTCTACGCTAGTCTCATCGTTTTAAAATTCGTCCTCTGTTTTTTCCTGCCCGAAAAGTCAGTTTCGTCCCTCCTCCGACGTGGCCGGCGAGAAAGTTAATAGAACGGAACTCATACCACAAGATCTACTGGAGCTTCATGGAAAAAAGGAAGCTAAAGCAATCAGATAAATTTCATCAGACGGAAAAAAAATGACATGACGGTTCTGAATGCTAAAATTAGGAAAGTGTCTGTTCAGTTGGAAGAAAATGCAAGTTTTCATAAACAAATAGCACTCAACATCTTTGTAGTTGATTGGCGTGTCAATTCATTTGATGACGATGTGTCTAGTCACTTTTGGGTTGATTTAAAAAACGAACAACAAAACAAATAACAATGGATAACTTCCTTAAACACGCACACACACACACACACACACACACACACACACACACACACACACACACACACACACACAAGTGCTGGAGAGGAATCTGGTAATCTCAGTTTCAGCTACATAGCAATCGGGTCACCCCATAGTTGCTCTGCTCCTGTGCCAACGAAAAACACACAAAATGTTTATCACAGTTCAAATAAAATCCGCAGCTCACAGTGTCACGCCATGCACTCAACTCAAAAGCTGGACAACGAACCTATATCCTTCCAGTCTACAAATTGAGCAAAAATTCGACAGCCACCGTCTGGCAGAAGGAAAAAAAAATTGCTGAGACGTCTATACATCTTGATGAATCACCAGTACGTCAGTCACCAGAAGGGGATTTCCGGGATCGATTTTCTAGTGAATTATTCTTTTCCTTAAAGAATAGATAGACTAAAAATGCATGGCTGGTAACGGATCAAACAATTTTGGGTTGATTCCTTTGGGCCCTAGGCCAGTCAGATAACACTGGAGAAGAGTGTGATAAAGGAACCAGTACTAGTAATTATGATGATGGAGTTAATCCTGATTTGATTACCAAGGAAATCCCCTGTGTCAGACTTAAAAGTAGAATTAGAATAGGAACGTGAAGTGTGAGGAGTTTGTATGAGGGAAAGCTTAAAGTAGTATGTGATGAGAATGAGATGTTGAAGATTCAAATTTTAGGAATTAGTGAACGTAGAGATGTCAGAAACCAGAGTGGAGTGGCATTTTCTTTGGATAAAACAACTGCAAGAACTTGAATATGATATATCCCAGTTAGTGACAGAATCTTCACGACCAGGCTTAAAGGTCGACTACAAATTATTACTCTCATACAGACATACGCGCCTACTTTAACAGCAGAGGAGGACGAAATATAAGATTTTTACAACAAACTAGAGATATTAATGATATACATGAACAAACGACACTAGAGACAGAATTTAAAACCTTATTACATGAAATTGCATCTGCAATAAAGAACATGAACAATGGAAATTCTCCAGGATGGGATGAGATGCCAGCTGAACTAATTAAAGCGATAAGCGAAAAAAAAAAAAGCATACAAATCTATCACGCTTTATGTAAAAAGATATTGACATATAATATATGGCCAAATTATTGGAAGAGAAGTTTCTTTATTCCAATATCAAAAAAGGGCAACCTAACATTATGCACCATCTACAGAACTGTTGCCCTGATCAGCCATGCAGGTAAAATTCTACTAAAAATCTAAATAGGAAGACTTCGAAAGACAATTAAAGGAGATTAACGTCGGCATCTGTGGCTTAGGCGTTGTGAACATGCTTCATAATGCCGGGATGCAGGGTTCAACCTAGCTGCAAGCCTTGCACATTGTGTTGGTTCTGACTGTGGTATCGAAAAGTGGAACGTCCAGAAAGCAATGGCAAACTATTAGTCGTAGATTTGTCTAGAAAAACCTCAACAGCTAATGCTGGGGTTGGTTCTGCAGCGCCCTGTAAAGGATGCGCAACTAACTAACTAAGCTGAATTTAGACAAGAAAGATGAACAAGAGAGATCACCTGAAAATGCGTTTAATAATAGAAAAGTCCAGAGAATTTAATGAAAACCTATTCTCATTTTTTGTGGATTATTCAAAGGCATTTGACTGTGTAAAACATCAGAAACTAGGAAATCACGAGGAGTATGGGTTTTCCATCCTATGTAGTGCTAGCTGTACCCGGCCTCGCGTTGCTGTGGCCCAGAATGGTGAAATGGAGAGGAAAGAAAATAGCTCTTAGCTAACTGTGTGTGGCATAACCCCCCCCCCCTCCCCCCCCCCTTTTTCACCAATCATATCTCCCTCTCCGTAGGATTGAAAAATCATCTCCTGGTGAAATTATTAAAATAGAAATAGTTAAGAAAGGAGAACATTAAAATAATATTTTAAGCTCTCTCAGCTAACGGTGTCTGGCATAACCCCCCTCCCGCTCCCGCAATCATATCTGCCTCTCTGAAAGATTGAAAAATCATCACCTGGCGAAGTCATATCTCCCTCTCCGAAGGACTGAAAAATCATCCATGGCGAAATTATTAAAATATAAATATTTAAGAAATTAGAACTGTAAAATATTATTTTAAGCTCTCTCAGCTAACTGTGTCTGGCATAACCCCCCCCCCCCCCCTTTTCTCCTTTCCCCCAATTATATCATCTTCTCCGAAGGATGGGAAAGTCACCGTGTAACGAAATATGTAACTAAATTGAGCTTGGCAGCCGTGTCCACCCCGACATAAAAAGGTAGCATTAACTTGTACAGAGTAGTAAATGTAGCCAGTGTAACAGCTACCACATCACCCATCCAGTACCAGTACTACTGCAACCACTGCCACCACTACCATCACAACAACAACAAAAACGGTCACTACAGTCTGTGTAGGTCGGTGTAGAAAAGAGGAGTAAGCGCCGCATGCTGTCGCCACGGACTATTTAGTTTAATTTGCCCCACGACATAGGAAAAAAGAAAACTTCATCACGTAACCAGTGATGGAACCCACAGTGAAAAGTAACCTATACTCACGTATAGCGGAGAAAAATACCCCGCACCCGTCATCTCTCCCTCTCCGAGGGAACGATTTTTAACTGACCTTGGCATCCGTGTCCACCCAAAATAAATTGGACTGTAAGCCGTCTTAGTTAACAGTGTCTTTCATCGCCATATAGTTTTTGATTGAGAAGAGTCGCGGGGAGGCTAATTAGGACTTAACTGAAATTGAATGTCTTTGGGCGAAAGGTGTAGATATCGCAGTCTAGCTGTAAACCACAACACAACGTGGTAGCCACCCTTTTAAGGGAAAAAGAGCAATTATCACCCAGCGGGGAATCGAACACTGGTCACCCGCGTGAAGGATGACAATTATACTACCGACGACTAAAGAGTTTAGGTCAGATATCGCAGCCTAGCCATAAACCACAACACAACGTGTCAGCCGCCCAGTTAAGGGCTAAACAAATTATATCACCTAGCGGGAATCGAACGCGGGTCACCTGCATGATAGGCAGAATAGGTACCAACTACGCTACCAAACACTCAAGCAAATAGTGGAAATGAAATTATATAATAGTGCAAAGTTCAATAAGTGCTCAGCAGTCAAACATGGCTAATGAACTAAAAACAAATCCGGACTGCCAACGAGACAAATAATGATTTGACCATCGCTGGAGCTACGTCGTTCGTGGTTTGCGCGATTTTCTGACAATAAAATCACGCTTGGAGTTAAAGGCAACGTTGTGTGCAAATTTGAAAGCAATTGGTTCAGTAGTTTCCGAGTTTTTAGCTAACAACATCGGAAAAATAACATTTTTATTAATATAGGTTGCACCTCATGGCAATGCTTTATCTTGACCAACAAACACGGTTAGGGAAGATGGTGAGACATCAGACTGGTTTGACAACAAGCAAGAAGTCCATCAGGGCTGTGTGCTGTCACCATATTTGTTTAACATGTACATCAAAAATATAATGACAAAAGAAAGAGATGATACAACCAGAGAGCAATATGATGCCCTACATATCAGTGGTCATGAAATACCAGAGATCCTATGTGCCAATGATACAGTATTGCTATTCATATGACAGACCTAATAACCTCAACCAACCCCCCCCCCCCCCCCTCCTCGGCCAAGTGAAAATCACAACTTATATCTTATCATAGCAAAAAACCAAGATAATGCATACAGATAAAACTACTGTGGAGAAATAATATATGTTTGTGAGGAAAGATTGGAGGTTGAAGAAAATGTTTAATATCTTTGGTCATTGATTACAAACAATGGTGACACAATGAAAGACATTAAACGACGATTATCAATTGCTCTTCGAAGACTAAAACAACTGAATAAATTATGGGGTAGGATAGACAGAACTAGAAAAATAGATTTCTACAAGCATTCATCTTTGCCATTGCAACATACGCCTGTCAGACCTGGACATTTACTAAACAAGCTGACCAGCGCATAAATGCCTTTGAATACACATGTTATGAACGGGTTCTAAGAATATCATGGGTAAAGAAAAGAACAAATGCATCCATACTTCAAGAACTGAATACTGAAGAAGGCTGGCTATTAAAGAAGATAAAACACATAAAATTGAAATATTTTGGTCACTTGAAATGTCAACAAAGTTTAGAGAGAACAATAATGGAGGGGTATATGCCCGAGAAGAGAGGAAGAGGAAGACTAGAGAAAAAAATGGGTGCAGGATGTGGCGGATGATCTCCAGATGGGTGTATCGGACGCGGGACATCTTGCTTGGGATTGAGAAGTTATCCGGAGGGTTGTTACGGAAGCAAATTTTCTGCAAAGGGCATGCTACTGACTGACTGACCTATTGGAAAAATTCGCTTGATATTCATTCTTACTAATATTCGTTATAGGGAACGGATTAATGACGAAAACTGGATTTCCGATGCATATTTTTTTTTTTTTTTTGTGGCGCGGAGAATGAGCTGTTTTCTGCGGTTGCGCCACAGGGAAGCCGTTGGTTTAACACTTTGCTTTAGATGGTATACGAGTATGCAACGTGGAAATTAGTTCTGCTGCAAACACTGCCCTTAGTACTGTGAAGTGTCTGGCATATTTTAGAGATCTCTGTGCTGAAGTAATCGAGCAGTTTGCCTTTCTCTCTGAAGGTCACTGGGCTAAAAGGTAAAACAAATTGACTTGAGGTGCAATTTCCTGGAAAACGATGCAGAAATGGACCTCTGCGAACGTGGATACAAGGCATCGAACAGACATTGAATATGAAAGCAAATAATACCAATCAATAATCAGTTTATGTTACATCACGCTACTATTACTAGTCAGTAGGTCCTGTATAGAAAGAAGCCTTGTCACGACACGCCTGAAAGTCTCCCTTACACTAGCCGTTTCTCCAGCCCTGTGTTTTCTTTCTTATTGCCAATGTATCTGTGTTGTGTGTTAAGTGAGCTATTAGTATGTTTGCCAACAGCACTGTTAGAATGCGCGTATGCCAGAGGTCAGATAGTGTGATAGTGTATCTCTAAATTCATGATTTGAGTGACCGAAGTAAGCATGGATACCCGCGTCACTGAAAGAATGTGTAAGTAATGTGTCATTTACGGATTCCGAAAGTATAGCCAGACCAATCTGAAACTGAACGCCGGTAGACGAATCCCGGGGTAGTCTGATTCAGTAGTCTTCGGTCAATGGAAGAGCTCGGGTACCCATTTATTTTGTGTGACAGTTTTAGTCATGTGTTTAATTCTGTTGGCGCATCTGGGCGGTCTAGTTGACATTTTTGTATTGGAAAGTAGAGTTTGTTTTCAGTGTAGATGTTCGTCGGAGGACTGAGTAAAGGATGGCGAGTATGTGCTTGGGTGCATCTATGTGTTTCGCTGGTTGACTTGCGGTAACCGTGTGCTGACCTGTGTAAGGTTGTGACAGGGAAGTGTTAGATGATACTCCAATGTGTGACAAGGAATCAGACGATGTTCTGGATGCCATTCACGAATTTGATGCGACTATCCTGGGGCCTCAGAAGAGTGGTCTCTTTGATAGAGTTGCCTGAGGACGGTTAAGATCGTCAATGAAAGATAGCTTCTGCGCATTCGGCTTGGAGGCACCCGTAGCAGCCGTCAAGACGTAGAGTGCAAGGGTCTATTGTGTTCTGTCAAGCTGTGTAGACTGTGGAGCACTGTCCGGAATGTGTGCCTGTGTAGTGTGCTAGCAAAGCGTCCTTGAATCGTATTAGTGTCTTCAGGTGCGAACCTTATAGGTTACAGTATTTAATTTATGGAGACTGGGAACTGTTCGGTAATAACTGAGCGAGTGATCCATTAGTTAAATGAGAGCCACTGATAGACTGCCCGTTCATCTTACATCAGTCATCTTATTACATCACCAAGTCATCATCGTCATGTGTTCGCGCCTATCAGACATGACCAACTGCATTAGCAAATTATATCATGAGTGATTTATCACAGTTTTGTTAAGCAGTTGCTAGTCTTCTCTGTAGATTTAACTAATGCTAGACCCAGGTAGATATAATCGTAACCCCTGGACACTTGGCATTTAGTCGTGTACACAGCGTTGTGATATCGCCACCTGTTTCACAACAGTCTTCAAGGTCTTTTTCTCACCTTACATCACACCGATCACATTTATTTCGCAATAAATTTCCTGGTACTCATTTAAGGCTTTTTCAACTCGAGGACGAAAGTTAATTAAAGAGAGAGAAACCGCCTCTGTGCAGATTTAAACCGAGAGCTGTACTAATGAGGACAGGGACCGGGTCGGTGGGGGTGATCTTTTCACTTCTGGGGACTAAAAACAGAACGATGTCTTGGTATGTAGGCTCACCAACCGCTACAATATTCGAAGTATCGTCCCATGTGGATTTAAAGAAACCATGTGGAAAAAAGGGGCAGGGGGGGGGGGGGGGTAACTAGTTATAGTCCTAGCGTCACCATACCTAGCATGTCGAAAATATGATAGAGACCCTAAAAAAAAGAGGTTCGATGAAATCGGATATGTTGGGTCGTGCCATTGGCCTATTTTAATGGCAAGTGCAAGAAGAAGAAGAAGTATTCGAAATATCTGACACGTTCGATTTTTATTTAATTGTAATATTTAAGTGACAAATAGTGTTGCCCTGGACATTGATTAAAGGTTGGTGTGATCCATTAAGTCTGCACCAGCTAAAGTGGTGTAAAATACGCCTTAGGCAATAAATGTATCGAGCTTCATATCTCTTCTTCAAGTCCGAGATGTGTGTCGTTAGCAGTCGTGTCTATCCAAAATCTTCTAAGGCAAGCACTCTGTTAAACCTGACATAGATGATGTTGAATGCCATGATGTCAACCTGACCAGCATCTCCATGATGTTAAACTGATTAGAATCTCCATGATGGTAAACTGATCAGCATCTCCATGATGTTAAACTGATCAGAATCCCCATGATGTTAAACTGACCAGCATCGCCATGATGTTAAACTGACCAGCATCTCCATGATGTTAAACTGACCAGCAGTTACATGATGTTAAACTAACCAGCATCTCCATGATGTTAAACTGACCAGAATCTCCATGATGTTAAACTGACCAACATCTCCATGATGTTAAACTGATTAGCAGTTACATGATGTTTAACTGATTAGCATCACCAGAATGTTAAACTAACCAGCATCTTCTCTCTCGGTATCCCACTGTCACGATGTACTCTAGTTTTATCTTTTTCATGATATGACCAAATAATGCAGATTGTTTACTTCTATCGTGTTTTACAGAAAGGAGGGGGGGGGGGCCTTCAGGATCTATCACCTTACCATATTGTGGTCACACGCTATTCGGACTGAACTTCTAGTCTTTCAAGAACGTTACCAGTTGACACAGAGGTCTTCATTTCGAATAGAATCCTAACCAAGACGAATTTTTCAACTGTCCTACATCCCTTCACTGACTTGCCTTCTTTCAAACTGTAGAGAAGCACGCCAGTTGAGAGAGTAAGTTTCAACGACACACCAAGAGGAAAACCGGTTTATGCACACAAATGTTGGCTCTCCTTCGAACTTCGTCCCCATATTATGCCAAACAAATACCCTAACAGTGCCTCAGTCGTGTGTAAAATTTGGACTTCCTCCGACGAACACATCGCGGCAAAACTAGCATTACTGTTCGTTGACAATTTCGAGAAACGGAACAATACACACGATAAAAGCGACATGCCGGGGAGACGCAGTTAGCGATAGTGCTCTTCCGATTAAACACGCCGCCGAGCCTATCCCCGCGCTTGGTGAGTCCCAGCCATATAGTTTAGCCCCCCATCCGCGCCGCTAATATCTCTGAGACAATGTTAGAGTATTTGTTTGCCCTTGATATTATTGGCCCGTTTTTCGGAGGCAATCCTAGTTTTGCCGCGATTTGTTCCTCGGCAGGCACTTTGCATTTTACACACGACTGAGGTCTTGTTAGGGTATTTGTTTGGCCGCCATAATATGGGGACGAAGTTTGCAGGAACGCTTAAATGTTTACTGCTGACTGACTCATCAGTCGTCTCGACATGGTCCCTATCGTAGATCGTCTAGAAAGTTGTCTCGTACACAAATCGACTCAGGAGCTAACGAATCTGTTACCTTGTGTAAAACGTGCACCTGCCATTACCTCCTGCCTCTGGTTACTGACACACGGCAAACATTTTCTTCTCAACTTAAATCAACAACAGGCTTTCATCCTGTGCTCATCCATTTCTCTTCGTCAGATATTCGCTCCCGCAGTCAACTTTTCACATTCACTTCAACGATCACTTAGTCCAGTTATCCGCTTCCTCTTGCTTTCACCCACAAAATTCTTCTTAATTTTATCCTACGTTCACGTATTCCTTTTCTCCTAACGCGATTCTCAACAATCATTCGCTTATTCACCTGGACTCACAATCCCCCTTTTGCCACGCTTTTCCCTGATTCTTTCTTCTTCTTCTTCTTCACTTCCTCTTTTACCGCTGTGGGTGTCGAGGGAGATATAAGGTTCTGTTTCTAGCTCTTCTGACCGCCTCGACCATAGGCACATAGTGCTGTTGTAGAGTTTCTCTGATGTTATCCTTCCATCATGTTCTTGGTCTACCTAGTGCTCTACGTCCTTCTTCTCTGTCCATGTATGCTTTGTATGGTATGGTGTCACAAGGCATTCTCTCTAAGTGGGCAAACCATTTCACTTGCTGTCTTCGTATGTAATCCAGACAGCAAGTGAAATTGGTTTGCCCACTTATAGAGAATGCCTTGTGACACCATACCGTACAAAGCATACATGGATTCTTTCTCACCTGGCCTAAATGCACACTTGACCCGTCCCGTTGAAGAATCCCTGTTGACATCATTTGATTTCCTACCATTTACAGCTGCTTTTGTACTGCCACAAAAACAAACAAACAAATCAAAATGTCCTTACTTCCTCTATTGACCACTTTTGCGGTGTAGGTAGGGAAGGGAAGTCTTGGAGGCTGATGTTTTATGGCTTCATGGCTGGTCTGTCGTCACGGGCAGTGCAGGTCAGAATGTTACTGTTGTCCCGGAAAGGTTGTTGCGTATCCTTTACAGGGCGTTGCAGAATAAACCCCAACAGCCCCTGGCTGTTGAGTGGTTTTTCTAGGCAAATTTACGTCCAGTAGTTTGCCATTGCTTCTGGACGGACGGCTTTCTTGATACCACTGTCGAAACCAACGCAAAGCGCATGGCCCGCAGCTGGGATCGAACCCGGCATCCCGGCATTACGAAGCGTTCGCATCGACGCAGCCACAGAGCCGACTGTTGTCCCCGACAGAAACAATAAATCCATAAACTTACTGAAGATTCGAATCTAGGTCTCCTGCATCACAGCTGAACATTCTTTACATTCGACCAGATGCTCCACACTACTTGAGTAACCCAGTCTGAAATTGGCACACACAAAATGTTCGAGGAAGCAACGAGCCCTACAGTAAGGTTGACCATCACCCGCCAGCAGGTTTTTCATAGAATGTAACTCTAGCAATGACACGAATGAAAGTTCCAGTCACTCTAGCAATGACACGAATGAAAGTTCCAGTCACTCTAGCAATGACACGAATGAAAGTTCCAGTCTCTCTAGCCAATTCTCCGTGTGAACTTGAGTAGCAAATTCATCGTCAATGTCTTGTATCCATCTCTATAGCAGTGTGCCTCTGTCCAGTTTCCGAAAACTGGAATCTCCATCAGCTTCTTCTTCTTCTTCGTGTTCACCAGCTGTAAACTCTGGCGGAAAGTTCTGGTTGTTCATCCACTTCTGGACTGCAGTCTTGTTCCAAAACCTGAGTGTTGCGTGTGCATCCGTTTTACAGATCTGACTTATTTGTGTGCAGACTGCTGGTTCCTTGCCTCTCAGGCAGATGCACTTCGACTTTGAAGAAAGCTCCCAATTAGTCGACTCTTACGACATGCTTTTGGGTAGGCAGTGGATCTATTCTTGTCTTCCCTATAATAGGGCCCCGGAACCCACACACTGATCTCCATCAGCATTTTTCCAGGCCCCTGTGAGGTTTTACAATGAATGTAACCACAATTCCTGTAAAATGAGATAATGTTCCATCATCCCGATTAGCGTTCTTTCAGACCACCTTAATGTTTAACAAAAATTATTGTAAAATGAGTATCCCATCATCTCCATCGCCGTTTTCCCAGGCCCTTATGACGTTTAACAATTAATGTAACCACCATTCCTGTAAAATGAGATAATGTTCCATCATGCCGATTAGCGTTCTTTCAGACCACCTTAATGTTTAACAAATATTATTGCCACTTTGACGTTTAACCACAATTCTTGTAAAATGAGATTATGTTCACTTTGACGTTTTACAACTACCGTAACTATAATTCTTGTACAATGAGTTGATGTTCCACCAACTTCATCACCGTTTTTTAGGCTAACATTAGCTTTTACAACTACTTTAACCATAACCGCCGTCTACAATATTTTTACTAAACAAACCTCCATATTTTATAAAGTGAATTGTGTATGCTAGTTAACTCCAGAGCAACATTCGGGTGGAATGTCATAATGCAATATAGTCACACGTCTTGTAAATTGAGATAATAGGGATGTACAGTATTTCATCATATTCTACAATCATTAACATCAAGAAAAAGTCAAAACTGTGCATGAAAATGGCGGCAAATTTCAGGAAAATTGACTCCAACACACATGATTTGTAAACTGCCGACGGGAAAAAATCTTTAGTTACAGGAGAAAACAACCTTAATTTAGTGCCGCTGGTAAGTAAGTACCCACGCGGTAGAGGACAGTTAACACACTGCGGTGTGGCCAACGCAGCTATGGGGACCGAGTATCCGCCGGGATAAGTGGACACCTCTGGGGTGCCCTCTGCTTTTAGCAGGAGCATCACAGAGCAGGGCACTCACTTGCCCTAGCAATCGAAAAGGTTGCTGAAGGCTGAGGACATGGTCTAAAGCCATGTGGATGTGGAAAGCAACGGGAAACTACCACATTACTATCCCAAGAAACTCATCATGGAAGCCAAAAATGAAACTCAAAGATCTGATGGTGAGGCTCCCAGGCCAGGCAGATCACAAACGCGAACTGGGGAAGAGAACGATGGCAGAGCAAGTAAGGGTAGTTGTGATGACGGCCTTAAGCCCGACGGTTCAACAACAGAAAACTCTGTCACCGCTCTAAGGCAACTTTAAAGTTAGGAACATGGAATGTCAAGAGCATGTATCAGGGAAAACTTAGCATTGTTGGCAGAGAATTAGAAAGGAATAAAATAGATATACTAGGAATTTCTGAACATAGATGGGCGGGTCAAGGCCATTTTGACACTCAAACAGGAGATACATTTGTTTATTCAGGAAAGGAAAAAATTGGTTTGAGCGGGGTGGGTTTTCTGATGACAAGGAAAGTTTTTTCATCGCTTCTTGGATATAATCCGATCAGCGACCGAATTCTAACTGTCAGACTCAAGTCAAGGAAAAGAAACATCAAAATTATTCAAGTCTATGTCCCAACATCTGCATCAGAGGAAGATGAAATTCAAAACACTTATGACGGCTTAGAAGAGACATTAGAAAGGGTACAATAAAGAGATATTATAATCATCCTGGGATATTTTAATGCAAACATTGGCCGAGGTAGAATAGAGGAAGAGGAAATAGTCAGAGGCCCATTCGGCATAGGAGACAGAAACGAGAGTGGGGAGAGACTGATTGAATTCTGCATAGAAAAGAATATGTGTATTACCAACACACTATTTAAACAACACCCAAGAAGGCTCTACACCTGGACATCACCAGATGGAAATAGCAGGAACCAAATTGATTACATTTTAATACAACAAAAAGGGAGGACATGTATAACATCTGCAAAGACACTTCATGGAGCTGACTGTGACACTGATCACAAACTTCTTGTTACAGAGTTTAAAATAAAACTGAAAAAAAAAGTGTTGAAAGGGGCTAAGCCAATACGTTATGATTTGAGTAATTTGCCAAATGATTTCAGCATTGAAGTTGGAAACAAATTTGAGGCGCTAATGGCAGTGCAGGAGGATATGACACCTGATGAGTTGGCTGATGAAACAAGAAACATCATCATCACAACAGCTCAGAACATGATTCCTAAAAAAAAAAAAAACAAGAAACAGATTTACACTACAGAAAAAAATTTCAAGCTGATAAAAGAAAGAAGAAATTTAAAGGAAGTAGGGAAAGAAAAAAATAGTCATGCATATAGGAACCACACGAAAGAAATCAGAAGAGCTATCAGAGGAGATAAAAAACAGTTTATTCTAAATACCTGTAATAGAATTGAACAACTCCAGAAGCAGGGAAGAGACAGAGACATGTTTAAAGAAATTAAAACATTGAAATACGAATTCAGGCCTTCTTTATATGAAATAAGTGATAAAAACGGTAACACATTAACGGAAACCAAAGACATATTAGAAAGATGGAAAGAATAATGTAGAGAAATGTATGAGGATGTGACAGGTAATTCAAAAACGACTTGTGAAAGTTATGAAAAAGAACCAGAGCCTTTACTGGATGAGGTACGATCAGTAAAACACAGCCTAAGAAAGGAAAGTCATCAGGTTGCGACAAAATACCAGCAGAACTAATTCAAGCAGAGGAGAGGCCAGCGTCCGAATCTGGTAATCTGGTAATATGGTAATCCTAGTTTCAGCTTCATAGCAAACGGGTCACCCCACAGTTGCTCCGCTCCTGTTCCAACGAAAAACAAACGCAGCTCACAGTGTCACGCCATGCACTCAACTCAGAAGCTGGGCGACGAAACTACATCCTTCCAGTCTACAAATGGAGCACAAATGCAACGGCCACCGTCTGGCAGCCCATGCTGATGTTTAGAGGTTTCAGAAACCGCGTTCAACCTTTAGGTTATATTGCAGCCCATGGCAAAAGACAGGGTAAGTAAAGGTCCATTTTCCAAGCTTTTAGGCGTAAAGGGAATTTGGGCTAGACCTATATTTTTTTAGAACAATAGGCACAAGATGGGTGATGTGGTCAGCATCACACCGGCCGCCTTTACTTCCCGGGACTGCAGCCGGTACCCCCTCAAGGCTGGGTCGACCTGGGAGTCAAGGTCATTTTTGAAAAAAGACCGGCCCCGCCAGGGAGCGACCCCACGACCTTCCGATCCGCACGCAAACGTCTAGCCGCTACGCCACGGCGACTCTTCAAAGACAGGGTGCGGCTTCTAAATAACGTAAAATTGCATCACACAAGGGGGGTGACCAGGAATCCAGTTACTACTGGTTGTCTTTCTTGACTGCCCTAGGATGTACCAGATTGTGGGATTTTGGTCGTCCAAATTTGGCATCAGTGCACATATTGTCTTGTTCTGTGATACTGCCTGCAGGGTTTCTATTTTGTGCCAGCCTGTAGTAGGAAAAACGATTTTGATCATTCCTAATATATCATTTTAGCACAAGATAGGTAGACACACATTCGCGCAGCTGTCGGGTCTTACAGTTAGATTAGTGAGCTTCCTCTGATGTTTTTTTTTTTTTTTTTTGTGAAATACAATACGCCTTATAAAAAGACTTATGAAGTGAAAAAAGTCACGGACCCTTGTCCACGCCTTTCAGGCGTATTGGGTATATAGGGCTAGACCTAAATTTATAGACCAAACTGCATTTGGCCGATGACGTGGTCAGCATCACGCCGGCAGCCTTCACTTCCCAGGACTGCACTTGGTACATACTGAAGGCTGGGTCGACCTGGGAGCCAAGGAAATTTTTTTTTTTTTGGGTGGGGGGGGGGGGGTCCGGCCACTGTTAGGAACCGAACCTACGACCTTCTGATTAGCAGGCGAGCGTCTAGCTCCTATACCACGGCGGCTCCTATAGAGAGACATATAAAAGACTTATATGTACGACTTATATAAATTACATAAGAAGCCTACTGTAAAAGACAAGGTTAGTTGCGTATCCTTTACAGGACGTTGCAGAATCAACCACATCAGCCCCTGGCTGGTGTTTGGTTTCACTAGGCAAATTTACGTCTAGTAGTTTGCCATTGCTTCTGGACGGTCGGCTTCCTGATACCACTGTCGAAACCAACGCAAGGCGTGTAGCTTGCAGCTGTGATCGAAACCCGGCATTACGAAGCATTCGCATCGACTTAGCCACAGAGCCGACGTAAAAGACTAATATGAAAATGTGTACAGGCGGGACATAAATGATACAGGTATTGAGGTAGGTTTGTGGAAACAAAAATGACATGTGTCGTGTTGCGTGGAGGGAGAAAAATCAGGTAGTGAATAGAAATAAAGAGACAAAATGACTACAGGGAGGTTGAGAACCAAGCCTCTGAGAAGAATTACACTAAATATATGTTAGTTTGGGTTAGACCATTGCACTCCGGGCATGTCCATAGGTGCTCAGATCCTTCCCTAAGTATAAACCTCATCGTCTCGTGACTAATACTGCCAGTTCTTTGCTGACTTGTAAGTCTTTTTTGTATGTCTCTCGCTTTTGGCTATGCCGATCTTAACTCCCGAGTCTTTCAATCGGGTGAGTGATGTGGAATCTCTGTCTCGAAGGCTCTCCACCCTTCCCACTTCTCTGAGGGCACTGATAATATCAGCATGATCCATGGGTTGAACTTCAGCAGTGATAGCGGATCCATCTAACTTATCAGCCATTTCGTTTTCATCGATACCCGCGTACACCGGAAAGAAGATAAAGACGACGTTACGCACAATGGACTTCTGTGATGGCCTAATCCACTGCCTTCGCACAGAACCTGCCTGGATACTAAATACATGTAATAGCAATAACAGTCCTGAAACGCTCTGCTCTGATTGTGGTAGACTTTCCTTAACGCGGGCAGATCTTGCTTGTTACACTCTCCACTGTTGTGATTCCCATACCTTCCCATAGCACAGTATAAAACACTATCATCTGGAAGGTCGGGAAGATGCCAACACTGTAGAAAGACAAAATTAGGTTGACAGATAAAGAAATGGACCTAAGGCACATACATACGTAAGTATTTATGACGGGTAGTTAGCATTCTTTGGATATTTTTTCCAGGTGATGCTGGTGGGTTGGGAAACGAGCAGGCAGATAAGCTGGCTAGTTCTACCTATTTTGGGAGAGAGTGGGCAGTTCAGAGGCACAAATGGATCATTACAGTCTGTCAAGAATAGCCTGCGAAGAGTTACCAGGGGATCTGGCCGACGCTCAACACCCATGGAAAACGCGGGACGGATGTACAAAAGACAGTTACTGACACCATCGGAATTGGAACTCTTCGTTTGCTGCTGAGAAAGCCCAAGACGCTAGAATCATATATGTATGTATAAAACGTACCTTGATTTTGGGAAAGGAAACTTAGGAAAACAAAAATTATCATCATCATGTAGCAGGTCCTTTGCAGAACGTTGCTCCCATCACAGTCTGCCTAAAAGAAACTCCGTCTCTCGCCAGTTCTTCCGCCTCCTGCACTTTCACATTCAAGGAGTCACTTATATCCTATGCCCGTCTTCGTGTCGGTCGGCCCATGCCCCTCCTTCCTGGTACCATGTCTTCTGCTATAACTTTTTTCCAATCCGTCGTGGCGCTTGATATGACCAAAATATTTCAGCTTTCGAGAAAGGGTGGTCTTTATTAGCCAATCTTCCTTGATGTTCAGATCGTTTAAGGTATCAATATTTCTCCTCCTCTTTGTCCAAGATATTCTGAGAATCTTTCTATAACATTTCAGCTCAAAAGCCCCTTTCTTTTTCTTAAGGACTGAGAGATAGGCCACGACTCACATTCGTATGTAGCCACAGGGAAAATGCATGCTCTCAAAATTCTAATTTGTATCTCATTGCTGGTGCTTCACCATAGACTTTTAAGGCTGTTCAATAAACAAAAATAATATCACATAAAGTTATTGAACTTACGATTTATTTATCTTTAAAAGCACAACACCGTCAAAGCTCTCATCAAATTAATAGCTCTTTAGCGTGTCCTCGTTTATGTCTGGTGATAAATCACTATCTTCATATATTTCCTCAGCTCAATCTGTGGCAATGGAAATGCCTTACTTCTTAAATGACGTAACAAAGATCTCAGTGTTCACATTACTCCAGGATTTTTTTTTTTTTTAACTTAGTTACAGCCCGCTTCTATAGTGGGTTTCTTCACACAACTGTTGGTGTCAGAGTGTTCCAAGAAGACTTCATCTATTGGTTCTATTCGCCTCTTATCGTTTGGTTCCGTTCGTCTCCAGGATCTTTTTACTTGGATACGAACTTCTTGTATAGATTTCTTCACACTACTGTTGGTGTCAAAGTGTCCTCAGAAGACTTCATCAATTAGTTCTATTCGCCTCTTATCCGTTGGTTCTGTTCGTTTCCAGGATCTTTTTGCTTGGATACAAACTTCTCCTATAGCTGATTTCTTTACACTACTGCTAGTGTCAGAGTGTTCTAAGAAGACTTCATCTATTGGTTCTATTCGCCTCTTATCCATTGGTTCCGTTCGTCTCCAGGATCTTTTTAATTGGATACGAACTTCTCCTATAGCTGATTTCTTTACACTACTGTTGGTGTCAAAGTGTCCTCAGAAGACTTCATCTATTGGTACCATTCAGCTCTCATACAGTGGCTCAGTTCGTCTCTCATGTTGACATCAAATAGTTGAATCTTAGTGGACAGGGGAAATCCTGAAGTAGCAAGTGTAAAATAATGAACGCGAAGATAAGCGCAACAACTATTACAGCGGGGGGATATGGGTGGTGGGCGGGTGGGGGGGGGGGGGGGAGTAACAGTCAGCTACCATCGTATAGGTTCACGCTATTTTCAGACTCTGTGTATTTTTGGAAATACTTT
>CAJHNH020000301.1:403375-410875 GCA_905116865.2 Candidula unifasciata
CTAAGCAGCATGTGACTGCGATTTGAGAAAAACATACACAGAAGACACGAGAGGCATACGAGCAAATAGGGCACCATAGCAAGAGAGAACTCGAGACATACAGCAAGCGTTATGAGAAAGATACATTTGCTACAGAGCGCATGAGAGCTTGTGACCTGATTCAGAATCAGACGTTTGTCAAAATGAGCACGTACAGACACACTCAGAAACACGGGCAAACACATTGCAGCCACTCTTATACAAGGGTAATTATGTTGGCTTTTTTAAGTCTGACTTTGCTTTGTAGAGAGTGGCTCCACATACAGGCCTCCCAACCATACAGGCCTCCCAACCATACAAGCCTCTCAACCATGCGGTTAGAATGAACGAACTAGAGTGAAGAAAAGAACTATGATTAGGTTCTTAGTAGGCTTGGGTGTAAAAATAAAATGTAGATTTGTGTAGTAGTTACTCACTTTGAAGAGGAGTTCTCACAGAGATCACTCCAGACTGTCGTTGGAACTACGAAGTTTGTGTCTTGTGAATCGCTATTTGAAGGAAGCTAGCCGCTCTGTGTACAGCGAAGGAGAGAATGAGAGGGCGAGATTTATATATATGTATATATGTACATCCTCATCATGTAGCAGGTCCTTTGCAGAACGTCGCTCTCATCACAGTCCGCCTGAAAGAAACCTGGTCTCTCGCCAGCTCTCCTGCCTCAAATACTTTCATCCTCAAGGAGTCACTTATATCCTGTGCCCATCTTCGTGTCGGTCGGCCCCTGCCCCTCCTTCCTGGCACCATGCCTTCTGCTTTAGTTCTTTCCAATTCGTTGTGGCGCTTGATATGACCAAAATATTTCAGCTTCCGACAAAGGATGCTGTCCATCAGCCAATCGTCCTTGATGTTCAGATCCTTCAAGATGTCAGTATTTCTCTTCTTCCCTGTCCAAGATATTCTGAGAATCTTTCTATAGCATTTCAGCTCAAAAGCCCCTATTCTCTTTCTTAAGGACTGAGAGATAGGAGGTTGTTCAGTGTTTGTATTTGGTTGTTAACACAGTGTGACCACTCTGGGTCAGTTCTTAGAATGTGCTCTTATGAGTGATTTGTGATCAGGTTGTGGTGTTTTGTGGTGTTTCCAGTATATTGGGTTAGGTACAACCTTAGTGGGTGGTGTAAATTAATCAAATATTGATTATATTTAAATTGTCGGTGACAATATATTTTGTTTGTGGACTGTTAGATTGACAAGACAGCATGTCGCAGTCAAAAATTTCTATACAGTATCTTTATGCCTTCTTTAATATTGTCACAATTTATAGCCGACTTGTCTTGATTTTCGCTGAGGTAACCCTGGCATACGCACCCAGTTTACGAACCTCTACTGTAATGCCTCGGTCGAGTCAGCAGGGAAAGACCTTGCCAGCTGCTGTACCACGCAACAGGGTCGCAGTTTCCCTCGCTACGACAGACTTAGGCAGCAGAATTTATTGTGTTAAGGAGAGAGTTATTTCAGTCCATTGCAGTGTATGCAGAAACGGGTGTAAGGTAACCACTATTCGTTTCCGTCCGACCGCAAGTATTCGGCCGAATACCGAATAGTTATAAAGTCCACTATTCGGCCCGGAAGCGAATACGAAGAGACTATTTGATACAGCCCTAGTATATATATATATATATATATATATATATATATATATATATAGAGAGAGAGAGAGAGAGAGAGAGAGAGAGAGAGAGAGAGAGAGAGAGAGAGAGAGAGAGAGGAGCTGCCCAGCTATATGAGATAGAATTCAGACACAAACTGTCTGTTTAGAAAAATGTAGTAAGTCGACTGGCACACAACTTGCAATTGGGTTGACAGGGTTGCCTAACACAGATATATTAACCAAGTTCATCAATATGCCAACGCACATTGCTTCAAGTTGATGTGACATTCCACCTGTATATCATTAAACTCCAAAAGCATATTCTATATAGATATGAACCTAAAATGACCCCGAGTCGCGCAAATCGACTAAGATAAACCAACTGGTAGATTATAACATAACGGGTGAATGCTGCCATCAAACCTCGCTGTTATTTTTTTTTTAACCTCTTCCTTACACTGTTTTCCTAATGGGTCGGTCTTACAAAGCATTCAATAACATAATTATACCTAAGTCTGTAATGAATTCAGACCCATCATTGCACGAACATGACCGATCAAGTCACACTGTAATGTAAACGATCGATTAACTATAATAAATCTATACACGGTGAGCTTAAATTGCGCATGTGCGTATCGTCTGTATATATAACCAGTCTTTTATCATCATTACAGAAAAAAACATCTATGTGATCTGTAATAGGAACGTGGCCTCGTTTTGCCCCCCACTGCCTCATTCCCGTACTTTTGATTAATAGATTAACTGCGTCTAGCGCATTATCCCATTATCTATAATACATTCAGTCTTGGAAACATACATGCTAATAATGCTTGTAAGGATGTAGACTTAGCGTGGAATCGTTATTTCCGCTTTAGGAATAAATTTGGAGAACGGACGAAACATGTGTGCGTAAGAAATAAGAACATGTCAACACACAAAAACTGTGAGGTAAAGTGCGCACGTTTATAGACTGGCGATCGCCGGCTTAAGTATGGAGGTTTTTTGATTGGGAAATACAAGGCCAGAAAATCTGTTGGTTGAAGTTGCTGATTCAGGGCTTTATGAAAACTGGATGTTGCTTTTTAGTTGTGGTTTGTTTTGGTCATTTTTACGTCTCTCGTTGTGACATGTATTATTTCATAACTTCTGTGCTGAAGTCATTTCCGAATCCATATTTCAGAGCAAATGCCTCATCTTCTACTTTTACTCCAAAATAGCGCTCCAGGACCCACAGGGAGACTAAAAAATGTCTTCTTCCCCCACCCCCCCCCCCCCCAGTCCTGGAAAGTAAAGGTGGCCGGTGAGATGCTGACCGCATCACCCACCAAATGCCGATTACTCTATAAAATATAGGTCTAGCCCTATATGCCCAGTACGCTTGAAAGCATGGAAAAAGGATCTTTGCTTTACTTTTACAAATATTTGATTCTTTCTCTTACCATTCTCTTTCTTCCACCACCACCGCCACTACTACTACTAGTGCTGCTGCTGTGGCTACTTCTGCTGCTGCTACTACTACTATTGCTACTACTCATACTATTTTTTTTTTCTTTATTGTCGTTGTCTTTCCACACAGTATCAAGCAGTCTAGAGATAATAAATATTAAACTTACAATTTGATGTGAAGAGAGGGCATTTAATTTTGTTGTAACTGTAGATAGCTATCAAACAGGGTTTGATCCACCTGCGGCTATGTGGAAACCACATGGAAGTTACTGCATTATCTTTCAAGAATATACTCCATTAGCTGGCCACACATGTGAAATGGGAAGTTGTGTGATCGAAACTCTTTACAGGTTTCTGTGGAAGTAACCTGAGACAGCTTGTAACCATCTTTCCACAGGTCTACAGCAGGTGTTTCCTTTCTACAGTGTTTAAGGAAATTCATTTTTAAAAATTCGCCAGAACTAACCTCCTTGGAGATATTTTTTTTCCCCTGCTGTTTGTCGTTTCTCAGCTTTCAAACATCCTCTTAACATCATCACCATCATCACTGACGTCGTGGGTATTATTGGCATCACCATCATCATGTGCCACATCGAAGACGACTGAACTCGTTATCAAAATAGGTGCAATTTCACGATTTTTGTTTTCTTAGAACGTAGGCAAAGCACCCTGCAGGCTTTTTTTGGGTGAATCATTATTCTCCAGCGTCACTATAATAGACATGTTGTGGTACAACTCACGATTCCAGGCCCGGCTCCGCCCATTAACATACTACTTCACCTTTCATTCATACTGCGTTGGGCTTGTTACCTTTGCGGAAGGATACAAGCTTTCCACCTTCCACCACACATGTCTACGTAGAATTATCAAAATTTTCTGACCAGATACAATTTTAAACACTAAAATACTTCAAGTCTCAGACCAAGAAACTCTAGACAGTCTGAAAACCAAGAATAGATGGAAATGGCTTGGCCACGTTATGATAATGAATCCTGATATACCTGCCAAAACAGCTCTCACATGGATACCAGAGAAAAAGAGAAAAAAGGGGCGCCCAAAAACAACATGGAGACGAACGATGGAAAGTGACCTTAGTGTGGCATCTTTGACATGGACAACTGCACTGAAGATTGCACAGGACAGGAAAGCAAGGAAAGTCCTCTCTGAAGCCTCATGTGCCACTGGGCATAACGAGAACTGATGATGATGATGAAGGATACAAGGATGTCCCCGTGTACTGTGTTCTTCGAAAAGCTTTCGGCGTACTCTTCACCCTCCCCCCCCCCCCCCCCCGCAGATCCCTGTGATATTGCGTGCTGCATATTCCAGGATGTTAGCGCTTTTAACGATCCGAAAACATGCAGAACCGGCCCTAACATAAACCGCGCTACGAAAGTGGTGCAGCCTGCGTTCCAGACATTATCTTTCTCGAAATTAACATGTAAATAGAAAACAAGGCACGAACTTCTTGGGAGAAAACAAAACAGCATAGAGGACACCCTGACACCCCTGCCACATAGAGTTGCCCATTTTAAAGGTTGAGGTGGAGATTGAACATCCAATCAAAGTGTCCTGAACAGTATCCTGACCGGACTCCGTCAATCATAAGTGTGTACGTGAGCGAAGCTGACCCCGATGGGCCTCGAAACGTGAGAAGTAATCACTTTATAATTAGTACAAGCACTCTTTTCTCTTGATAGAAATGCACTGAGTTCAGTTATTAAACATAAGTAAAGTAAAATAATCCAGAGGACCCTTGCCAAACTTTCTGCATGTGCTGCATTTATGTAGACCAAATGGCACTCGACATGTGGTGTGGTCAACGCATGCCACCAGGTGTACGCCCAGAAGACAGATGCGTGTTTTCTTGATATGGGATGGGTGGCCAAATATCCAGAGGTTGCAGGTGGTGAGAGTCGCAAGCATATTTTGTCCTGACAATGTAGGCGTGGTTGTAAATGAGCAGGCAGATTGTTTGACTGGACTGGTTCCATTTGGGAGTGTACTGCAACTACAAATGGCAGAGGTGAATTCTCACCTGTGGGACGAGGTTATAGATAAAATAGGAGATACTGAAAACAGGTTCATGGAGAGAGAATGATGCTCTGGGGGAGTGTCAGCGGGGTACTTGGGGAGAATAATGCAGCGGGAGTGTCAGCAGATACTTGAAAAGAATGATGCGGCGGGAGTGTCAGCAGGTACTTGAACAGATTTGATGAAGCGTGGCGTGTCAGCGGGTACTTGGAGACAATGATGCAGCGGGGGTTTCAGGGGTACTTGGCAGCACTCGAGACTCGGGTGGTAGGAGCAGGGGGTGTGAGGGGGAGAGAGAGATCAGACGAGTTGTTTACCAGATGACAACAGGTGGCGTCACCATAGAGACTCTCCGTTGGCTGTCCAGAATGGAAACAGCGCTAATATGTTCGGGTCCTAAATGCTTTGATGATGAATATTTACCTACACGAAAGTACGCCGTCTCCTCCCCCCCCCCCCCCCCCCCCCCCCCCCGTTATATTCGTATTTGTTGACTTCCATTTCAAGCCGAGTGTATCGGGAACCCATGGCTTTTATAAACAACATGCCAAACCCAACCCCGTCTTAACACACTTGCGAAAATTACCCACGAGCATAGGAGTCATTCGCTGATCTGTGTATGTCAAGTGGTAAATTTCAAACTGGTCTCCTCATTTTTAAGTCGCTACACTCTAGTTCGCTTCTCACTGGACTACCCACTGACCACATTATTCTTATAGGTCGGCCTCGAGCCATCCTACTTTCGCACAAGGTCATGGTGATATTCCGCACTCACGCTCATACCGCGCGTTGTATTTCACCATGCCAGAGCTTTCAACAATTCTAAAATATTTAGATCGTGTGTCTAACACACAACCCCCTTAGAGAGTGACAAAACCTATGTCACAGGCCGTCTCTTTCTCGGAAATAAAAACGTAAATACCAGACAACAGACTGCGACACCCATAACCTCGACATCGGTATAGTCCAACCCACTTATTAATGGAGTTGACCTACAACCGGTGATGTGTAAATGGACAGACCATCGTATAAATAAGCGACTTGCCATAAGGACTGTTAAAAGCCACAGCACAGTGGTTTGCCCAGGGGCCCATAACACTGTTAATACGACTCTACCGCCCCACCCTTTCTTCCGGCACGCTATCCTCAGACTGGCAGGCCTGTTTTTGCCATTGACACATCAGACTGATTGTGTTAATACCTATGCTTCTCGAGATATTATCTGGCTCCAATGAGAGGTTGTGTCCTATGGAAGCTCGCGCCAAATAAAAAATACATAAAAGACTTCTAGGTGGGCATTGAATCATCTAGCCGCTACTATTTCAGGATTGAACTTTCAAGAAAGAAATAGAATTTGCAATCAAGGACTGGAGGGCGTCGGGAGGGGTGAACGAGTTCTTTGCTGAGAATAATGTATTGAAAATGATTACCTAGTCAGAGAAACACTGACGGATGAAAGTAATCGTTAACATCTTGAGTCTTGGGGGTCAGTGGCTTCTGGGAAACGGATAAGGTGGGAAAGAAAAAAGGAAAAACGGTGGGTGGGGGGGGGGGTGGAGTATTGTAAAGGATTTTTGATTTACGCAAGGGGCCAGGAGTTTCTGGGACATAATATGAAAGTTTCTTTTTCTCTATCTGCAGGTGGGATAGAGAGTTCTTCTTCTTCTGTTTCTTCTGTTTAACTTTATTTGTCTTCTTCTCCTTCTCCTCCACCTCCTTCTTCTTATTGTTATTTTTGTTTCTTCTTCTTCTTAATCTTCTTCTTTTTCTTACTCTTATTCTTCTTCTCCTTTTTCTCCTCCTTATTTTTCTACTCCTCCTTCTTCGTTTCCTTCTTCTTCTTCTCCTTCTTTTTCTCCTTCTCATTCTTTCCTCTTCGTCTTCTTTTTCTTCTTCTTCTTCATCTTCTTCTTCTTCTTCTTTTTCTCCTCCTCCTCTTTTCTTTTTCTCCTTCTTCTTATTCTTCTTCTTGTCAGTTTTTGGAGCCCTTGAATTTTACTGCTGCAGGTATCACCCGCACTCATTTATTTATTGTTTCCAGTTGGTGACTCCAAGTGTCTTCGGGTCAGCCTGGATATTATCTCTCCTCAGTTTTCTTAGTCTGCCTCCTGGTATACCCTCGTTCAATTTCCTAGTGTACCCAGTTATTGCCTCTGTGCCATCTGCCATTTTGCCCCTGCCCTTTCAGAATATTAGTTGTCATCTTGCCAGCGGTCACTGGTAATTTCAACAGACTGAATTTAATTGTTGCGTCTTCTCTCGCTGAGTTTGCTGTTAACGCTCCTGGCACTTTGTGTGTGGTTTTTATCTTGGCAGCACAATCTGCGACGTTAAGTCCCCTACATCCGATTACACCAGTGCTTACTAACTAGTAGCCTTTAATGATTGCA
>CAJHNH020000301.1:413375-463208 GCA_905116865.2 Candidula unifasciata
ACATTACGATACATGCTCGAGAAGAAGCACAACACTTCTGGATACACCCGATTTTAAGTGAAGACACTAATAAACAACAGTCGGCTTAAATTTATCTTCCGCTGCTTTAAACACACCCTTTCACTTCGCGGTTTGCGTTTTAAATTAGATAATTGTGTTGAGTAAAATATCATTTGTTAAAGTGAAGATGTGAGTTTAGAAAGGACGTTACATCACCTGTGAAGTTCCCATAAACAGTTAGTACCCAACTTCAGCAGCTAGTGCAAGATTCAACTTCTGATAGTAACAGTAGTAACTGGACCAAATGCCTGTTTCTGAATGCAGACTGTCGACTAGATCCCTTGGTCAGCTATCCTAAACCATTTTCTAAATTTCCTAATGATCTATCTTCTTCTTCTTCTGCGTTCCATATCAGTCATGCTGGACATTGAGTCCCGTCTGGGTCTAAAATAGGATTGTGCGTTTAAGGTCGCCACCGGTCCCCCATAGCTTCTCTTTTAATGTGGCTCCCTTGGGCCAGATCCACAGTCTTTGCTGGGAGAGGTTAGGGCAATACTGTAGTATGTGCCCTAATGATCTATTAACGCTCCGTATTGTTCACTGACTCCCAAAGATTCTTCACCACATCAACACTGTCATGCAACAGTTTTCTATCCAACGTTGCAAAACCAGCCAACCTCTCTGCATGTTTGTTTTCCAGCATACCAAGTAAGCAAATCTTAAAGACGCTAACTACCGCAGACCTCTGGAGAAATAGTTGTCAGTCTGCAAAGAATACGCTTTTTGCTACCTTTTGTCTTATGCTTTGTGAGTCTATTACAGTCACATGCATATGCAGCAGGCTCTCAGGACTGTGGAAAGCTGCAGTGAAAGCCTCCATCTCCTTTCTCAGACTAAATTGTATGGCATCATATGCTAGTCTTTGCTTCATAAACGGGCTCTAATTCACTTTTGCTGTGAACCCTTATGCACCACAGGCGCCTGAAACGTGGGGCTTGGACCCCTTCAATATTTTGTAAAGGGGATAAGAGGCTGTAACGTGCTATCAGACCCGATGTCGGCTCCTAGGGTAAGAGTCATGTTCGACTGCTTGGTCGCCCATTTGAAACGTGCTGGATCGGCTAGGGGCTTGCGGTTAACAGGAGAAAGACTCCCTTTCAGACATGCACGGCAGTGCCAGACAATAACAGGCTCCCTCTGATCTGGACAAAGACAGTTGAATTAGTGAAAGCGTACTAACTCACGACTTAGAGGTACAAGTCAACGAGTCCAGTATGAAACATATTACATTCTTCAAGCCAAGTGAAGTGAAAATAGTCGGAAATTATTTACATTGAAAACGGTGGTCGAGGGCTGCCAGGCATTACCTGGAACTCCTGACGCAACATGATAACCGTAACGATAACAGTTAACTCCAAGGTGTCCAAACGTAAATCAAATGACAAAGGTCATGTAAGTAGTGTAACACTGGTGTACTACGAACACTATGATTTGAATGAAAATCTGCGATAACTGGATGTGTGGATAAGACTAATCCAAAAAATCCAAGCACACGCTAGCGCACTCACACTCGTCTTGAAACATTAGAATCCATATTCTATATCTGATTCTAATCAACTCCCTACGGGTCAACAGTACGACCTTGAGAGTCCAAACGGTTACTTCAACCTATGCATCTGCAGTCTGAATCTCCAGAACTGGGCAATGACCCTCCTTCGTGATTCTGCCAACCGTTTCGCGGAGTGATCCAATAGCTTAAAATACTCCTGCTTCCTGCAGAACGCAGTAATGTACCACCCCTAGGCTAAGATTTCTCCGCCGAATCCCGGGGTACAACTCCCTTGAGGATCCACCACGGCCCGACCACACGTCTTCCTTCTTGAACCATTCGACTGCGAACCCTCTAGATTCCAACCCCCCTAACAACACTATGTAATGTTTATGACGTCATACCTGCTCAGTCAATATTGGTGTGTTTTAGTGTATATCCGCAGGCGGCAGCGGCCCCTTCATCCATGCATAAGAATTCTATATAAAAGTAGGAAGTTGAAATATTTTGTCATTTCAAGAGCAACGACGGATTGGAAAAAAATTATAGCAGAAGGCATGGTACCATGAAGGAGGGACAGGGCAGACTGGCACAAAGATGGGCACAGGATATAAGTGACTCCTTGAGTATGAAAGTACATGAGGCGGGAGAACTGGCGAGAGAACGAGTTTCTTTCAGGCAGACTGTGATGAGAGCGACGTTCTGCAAAGGACCTGCTACATGATGATGATATAAAAGTATACTTTTATGCATTTCATATTATTTAAAATATATTATTATACAGTATCACCCGTAAAGGCTATCTCGGATGTGATGAACTTCTATTGTGCAAGAACAATTTGTTTGTCCCTGGTAATTTGTCTTGCTTGAACTCTGCTCTGGGTAAGAGGAATTTCTGATAACAGGGACCACGTCTTGGGGTCCTGGTGAGTTAGCGTTAGCGGGAATGAACTGTATTTACGCCACCTACGAAAATAATGACCTCTGACAATTTGCCAAATGCGACAGCCGCAGGTACATTTTAAATTGCTTTTCCCTTCTTTTTAGTCAGCCGATTTAACGGTAAGATAATTAGAAACCACAGAAATACAATCTCTGAAATAGAACACCTTGAGAAAACATAAGAGAAATAATCAGAAAACATAAGAGAAATAATCAGAAAACATAAGAGAAATAATCAGAAAACATAAGAGAAATAATCAGAAAACATAAGAGAAATAATCAGAAAACATAAGAGAAATAATCAGAAAACATAAGAGAAATAATCAGAAAACATAAGAGATATAATCAGAAAACATAAGAGATATAATCAGAAAACATAAGAGATATAATCAGAAAACATAAGAGATATAATCAGAAAACATAAGAGATATAATCAGAAACCATAACAGATATAATCAGAAAACATAAGAGATATAATCAGAAAACATAAGAGATATAATCAGAAAACATAACAGATATAATCAGAAAACATAAGAGATATAATCAGAAAACATAACAGATATAATCAGAAAACATAAGAGATATAATCAGAAAACATAAGAGATATAATCAGAAAACATAAGAGATATAATCAGAAAACATAAGAGATATAATCAGAAAACATAAGAGATATAATCAGAAAACATAAGAGATATAATCAGAAAACATAAGAGATCTAATCAGAAAACATAACAGATATAATCAGAAAACATAAGAGATATAATCAGAAAACATAAGAGATATAATCAGAAAACATAAGAGATATAATCAGAAAACATAACAGATATAATCAGAAAACATAACAGATATAATCAGAAAACATAACAGATCTAATCAGAAAACATAGGAGATATAATCAGAAAACATAACAGATATAATCAGAAAACATAAGAGATATAATCAGAAAACATAACAGATATAATCAGAAAACATAAGAGATATAATCAGAAAACATAAGAGATATAATCAGAAAACATAACAGATATAATCAGAAAACATAACAGATATAATCAGAAAACATAAGAGATATAATCAGAAAACATAACAGATATAATCAGAAAACATAAGAGATATAATCAGAAAACATAAGAGATATAATCAGAAAACATAAGAGATATAATCAGAAAACATAAGAGATATTATCAGAAAACATAAGAGATATAATCAGAAAACATAACAGATATAATCAGAAAACATAAGAGATATAATCAGAAAACATAAGAGATATAATCAGAAAACATAAGAGATATAATCAGAAAACATAACAGATATAATCAGAAATAAGGGAATAAGAAAACCAGTTCTAAATTACAAACAAAGACAGCAAACCAAATAGGTTTTCTACTAAGAGAGAATGGCCTGTGACCTCATACCATACGAATTATGCACCAATGGACGAAGAGCACAAGGTAGACCAAAAAAAAAGATGCACAGAAACAGATGACATCACGAAACTCTACATTAGCACATGTGTCTGTGGTCAAGGCGTTCAGAAAAGCATGAAGTTGGTTGCGTGTCCTTTAAGGACATTGCAGAAGCAACCCCAACATTCTTTTGGCTGTTCTGGTTTTTCTAAGCAAATTTACATCCAGTAGTTTGCTATTGCCTCTGGACGGTCGGCTTCTCGAGATCACTGTCGTAACCAGCGCAAGACGCAAAGCCCGCAGCTGTGATCGAACCCGACACCCCTGAACTACGAAGTGCGTTCGCAACGCCTACACCACAGACGGAAAGGCAGGAAACAGAACGTCATTTATCCCTCTACGTTCGAAGTGATAAAGTAGATGTGAATAAGGCGATCTAACCTGTTGCAGATGTTTCGGAGTTTCCTATTTGGCTGACTTTTTTTGGGCTACATTGGTTTCTTGCTTCGTACAAGACACCTCATCAGATGCTTATCCACTCTGCGGAGAGAGACTGAGCCATATGAGACAAAACCTGGTGCAAAGTAACCGACCTTTTCACCTTTACTCTTCAAAAACGTATAAGTCAATGCTGCTCCTTCTTTTGAGATTTTAACTTTTTGTGTGTGTGTGTGTGTCTGTGATCTGTACTGAAAAAGAAATGTTTTTAGACACAGGACCAGATTTAGACCCTCGTTTTTGTAAAGTTCGACATTCGTAGAATAAATTACACACAGGATTTGTGTCTATTGTAAACAATGTAGCATTGAAAGATTAATGCTAAAGACACCACCTCGTGGCAAATCGAGTTTAATGTAGACTTCGTTTGCTTCTAGAATCTTTTCAGCGCTATAACAAAAGGGGGCTGCGGCAAAGGGCGGGGGGGGGGCGGTCTTGGGCGGATTTTTAATCAGTTGGCGACTTGTAATATTTGCATGTCGTCTTTTCGCCGGGTAACTTGAAGGGTGACAGAGCACGTGTCGAAATATCCCTAGTGCAACGGCGTCAATTTTTCATTCACTAGTTCGTTTATTCATTCACTTGGTCGAAACTTGTAGACTACAGACACAATTCGTATAGTCTTTTTGTTATTGTTTGAATACGCCGGCTTCCTCTGCCCAGATAAAGCAGCAAGTGAAGAAAAAGTTCATTCAGCGTACATTTATTGTCTGGGGCAATAGATCACTCGCCTTCTCTTAAAATCTGCACTTCACAAAACAAACCGCCCGGGAACAGTTGAAAAGCATTCCAAACAAGATTCTCAGCTTATAGTATTGCTGTGTCACTCGACTCGGGAACTGGGCGACGGAACTATATATCTTTAGCCCATACATATGGGTGGGATGCAACAGCTAACCGTAGCCAGAAGCAAATTCTTGCCACAACTAAAATATCAGCCTGCCTATCCGACTAGTGGACCGAAACAGGCTACAACAAATATTGTGCCATACCTTTATTCACAGGAAAAGTGAAGGAACATTTCTGCACCACTTCGGCATATGATGTTGGACTTACATATTGATTCATGCTGCAATACACATCATGTCATCCGACTTTCCCTTCTTGTAAATTACTAAAAATCTATCTCAGCCTGGTCGATATGGTAGCCGAGGTCAATTTTTAAAATTTACGATTCAAAAACTATTCGAACCCAAGATCATCGTGTTGTCAGGCGAGTCTCTAGCCACTGGGCTACCGCGGCTCAGCCTGTGCATCTAAAAGATGAAATTTGATAACGTAATGAATTTATTCTTGTATAATCTCGAAAGCTCCTTACAGAGTTACATCTTTCAGGGAAAAAATATAATTTCCCCTCCTGTTATGTCATTCAGTACTTTCCCATGAATGCTGTGTAAAATACTAGTAACTTAAAGTTCTTAACATAATGAGCAACAATCAATCTAGTTGACTGTGCACATTCACCTGTATAAACCCGGGGGCAGGTCTTCATTTCTGTGCACGAAAACTAATTGGTCAAATTATGATTTAATAACTTTGCATTTTGAATAGTTCTATTGTGTATTCCCTTTGTTTAATAACACGACCTTTATTTGCCTAGTCAGCTCTTTGTTTAATAAGAAATGAAACCAGTAAACTGTGATTATAAAGCTTAATGAAATGGGAAAGAATGACACTTTACACACACAAAAAACACAAATCGACGTTTCGGCCGGTGCCTTTCTCAACATTACCTGACCGCAACACCATAAAAAAAAAGGAGGAGAATACTCTAACCACCAGCGCCCACGTCAGAAATCATTAAAAAAAAAGAGATGTGGAATGCTTTAAATAAAATAAAACAAAATAAAGAACGGCTCGAAAAATATTCATGAAAGTAAAAGTGATAATATATAAAAAAAAAAACAGTGTGATTAAGTAGTAGAAATACATATGATAATGATCCATAAATGGTACTGACAAGGGATAGAATCAAATTATAACATGAAATAAAATAAAATATACCTGGACAAAATGGCAATAGTCAAACTGTTTAGATAAAGGTATTTTGAACATTGATACCTCTTGGGCACAGAAAACCTAGGTAATAACATCAGTTGATATATATAGTACTTACTAACAAGAACTTTATGTTAATTAATACTGGGATTTTCTACTTCTTTGTTAAACAATCTGACCATCAACACACACAAACACACACACTCACACACACTTAAGTCGTGCGTTATCTCCTCTTATTTTAACCTTGTAAACAACCTCAATACCTGTATAATTCATGTCCTGCTTGCACAGATGGTGGGTAAGATCAAACAGCCTTTCGAAAACGATACAACGTGGCTTAGTAAAGGCTTGCAGTCGGTGGATTATATGTTCAACGTCACATCTACATCAACTACTTCCCAAGACATTATATTGTAGTCATTTCAAGCTGGGTTGACCTGGGAGCCAAGCTCAATTTCTTTAAAGACAAATTCTTGTTCCGTGCATTTCTGGACTAGTCTTCTTATTTTCACTTCGTCAGAATCAAATACAAGCTGCACTAAGCTAGATAATGTTTGCATAAATTTTAAATTATATTCACACTGGTGTTATAGCTTTTCCATAAAAGGGACCCTTCAGTACTTATCCATGCATGCTAAAACTACAGGAAGTACTACTAATATAAAATTCTTGACATAATGAGTAACAATTAGATAGGAGGCTTGCTTCCAAATCCAGCTGCGACTGCAGCCACGGTCAGTGTTCGAAACCGGGCGTTTCCCGGGGTGCACCCAGTCTCTAGGAAATGGGTACCAGAGTGACACTCTGGGGTAAATGGGGAAACGTCGCTGTAGCTACAGAGTTACATGCGGACGGCGACACAGGCGGACAGTTTTTTATCAGCTGTCCGTACTGGTGGCAGAGCACTTATGGTTTATAACCGTGTACAATGACGCTGGTTTAAATCTCCCGACTTCACGTTTACAGTTACCTTTAGTTTACTCTGGAAGTCGACTGATCATACAGACATGAATCAAAACGGCACAGCCAGACGGCGACGCCATTCAGCTGTCTGAAGTTGATGTGAGGGCCTCATTTCCGTGGACAAAAACGGATCGTTAATATCCAGGTCACAATATTATTTAACAACTTTACGTATGTGCAAGTCTGGCAGTTATCGCCTCTTTGTTTTATTATTTATAGGAAATCTAGGATTGTCTCCTCTTTGTTAAACAATTGAAAAACGCATTAATTTCGTTCCCCTCTTGTTTTATAACTTAGCTTTCGAAGAAATCCTATGTAACATGGATTTTTTTTATGAACTTTGTGGCCATCGTCTAAGAACCTCATTTATACATCTACGTAATCCCTTTGTGGGATGCAGTTTTTCGTTATTTTGAAGCCCCATGCTGGCTGTTGCCAGGGGCCGTACGGTTAAACGCTATTTCAGGTATTTCTCCACGGGTGATCCTCATCTGCGTGGTGGCACTTTGTGTCACCTGGTATTTATCACTCTGTCTGATGTCCTGGTGGGGTAAACTTACTTACAACCTCATATCATTATCATCGCCGCATAACCCTGCGTTTAGTTGGGTCACGTTTCTGTTGACTATATGATCCAATTCCTCCACCTTTGACGATCAGATGCAATGGACTTCATAGTTGCCTGTCCAGTCAGAGTCATTTTGTACCCAGTTTTTCTTGGTCGGACTCTTCTCATATTCCCCTCTACTGAGCCATGTAGAACTAACTGTTTTTGTGAAGCCGATTAATCTGAATACATGCGCTTACCATGGCCTTATCAGACTATTTCAGAACGACACCCTTTTTAAATCTTGATTTAATCTCCTCTTGTTTGTAAACGTATGCTCCTAGAGAAACCTGTCGACGCCAGTAACGCACAAGGCATAGAATGCTAGACTATAATGTATAGACTAGTCAACACTCAGTGTGTAGTACGGTCAACATCACTCCATCTACATATACTTCTCAGGCATTGACTGGTACCTACCAATTTTAGGGTTGCTGGGTCTTTGAGACAAGGTCTCCGTTTTCTTAAAGGAACCTTTTTATGGGTTCCAGGGTCCTCTTTGGTGTGGAAGGGTGAGGCGGCGGAAATTAGACCAACTGTGTGTCAGTCTTTTATGTTTCCTTCGAAGACGGAGTGCAAATGCCTGAGAGGAAAAGAACCAGCAGTCTGCATACAAATGAGAATTTTTTTTAAACTGATCTTTACACAAAAGTCAAATTTGGAACAAGAAAAAAGTCCAGAAGTTGTCAAAATATCAGAACATTTCATTAGAGTTTACAGCCGGTGAACGCCGTCCCCCCACCCACCATAAAACTCGTCGCCGTCAAGGTAGGCGCAAGAGGGCTAACCTTTACTTCCCCATACAATGTACTAAAGTACCTGGGCTTACAGGGAAAGGAAAGGAGCATTAACACAACTGGATAAAGCGGCTTTGAGCTGGCAGTGGACGCAACTGAACGTTGTGGGGAAAAGACCTTGGTAGACTGGTCCGAGCCCTTGGTGAAACGGAACTTTATATCCCTTTAAAGCTAAAGTGTCTGATTAAAGTCTGCCAGTGTCCCTCTGCCGACTGCCTAAGTCTAACGTCTGATGAACCAACCATAAGCTTGTCACTCCAGTCGTTAAAGAACCTGCACAATTTGCTACCGCAGTGACAATATATAACACGAAACCTCACAATACCTGTTGCAAAGGTACCATTTCGTCTTGTTTGTATGTCCGTTAAAGTGCAGCAGGAGTATTCCGTGGCCTGAAGTCATGAACCTGGCTGACCCACCCTTCGAGATTGTCTAGAAATATAATGGGCCGAAACATTTGTCGGCGAGGGACTCACCTACTAATGAATGGTATACTCCTACTGTGTATGCTCCTCTGTCGAGTTCTTATTATTATTATGTAAGCTTAAGGTACATCAGAAGGAAACAGTCATCATTTTTCGGCCATGTTATTAAAAAGAGGGAAAATAGAACATGGTGTGACCACTGGAAAGATCTGTTGAAGGACGGATAGAGGAAGACAATGAGAGAAGATGTTTGGCAGTCTTGTTACATGGCATGAAAGTGTGTCGGCACACTAACTGATACATGCTGCAAGAGATCACAAATTATGGAGAGGCATGATAGTCCGCGCCAGTCGGCAAGGCACCTGGTGATGATGATGATGATGAAGCTTGAGGTTATCCCCTCTTGAATAACATCTTAATCTTTATATACTTTTTTTTTCTTCTTATCTCCTCTTTGTTGTGCACTGCTGGCTTTATATAAGTCTTGTGACTATCTCCCTGGCAATTATCTCTTTGTTTAGCTCTCATCGTTAACAATACTAGAGGTATTCGTTGAAGGGGAACCCTTTAGATCAGCGATTCTTAACCTGCCAGTCGCGACTTTTTTTGAGGGGTCAAACAACCATTTCACATGGGTAGCCTAAGACCATCAGAAAACACATATTCTTTGAGGTTATCAAGGAAAAAAACTGTTTAGGGTTCCCCACAACATGATGGAACTTTTTTCAAGGGTCGCAGCATTTGGAAGGTTGAAAGCGCCTACTTTATATCATCAAGATATATGTGAAAAATGTAACTAGCACATGCATTGATTTACGTTTTCCTCGTGTGGGTCTAGAAAGCGTGTTGAGAATGGGGAGGGGGGAGGTGTGGTAAACACACTGTCAATTAACAAAACAGCAGCAACAACAAGAGTAAGTTGTGACTCCTTTGCAGAACGTTGCATAAACAGCTCCATCAATTTTTAGCTGTTTGTGATTTTACTATGAAATATTGCATTCACTAGTTTGCCACTTCCACTGAATGGTCGGCTTTCCATACCCCTCTCGAAACCAAAGCAAGTAGGTCTGTTGCCAAATCGCCTGCAGCTGGGATCCAACCCGGCACCTCAGAATTACGAAGCGCTTTGGCAAGGCCTACAAACCAGAGGCCGATTCCCCCTTAACAAGCAACTGGGAAAAAGTCTAAGGGTATGCTGAATTCGGATGTGTTAGGCCAAAAAACCCAGTATTTCAAAAAAGACACCCACGTGTAAAATAGCAAAGGATCCTTTACGCGCAGGTGTCGCACCGGGCTTATGGTGCCAGACTCATTATATACCAATCGTCACTCGGTTTGTGGAATGGTCAACATGACGCCGGGCGCATTTACTTTCCATGCCACAACTGGGAACCCATTTTAGGCTGTTCTACTTAGAAGCCAAGGTAGATTTCTGCTTCTCTTGGTTCTCGCTGCCAGTGATTTTCAAAAGAGAAGATCCATACAGCTTGGTTTCTATTGGAATGTTAACCGGCCATACCTGAAATCTCTCTACTGCATATAGAAAGCATGTTCAGTTTTTCTGTGGTGCCTGTCCGCATCGGAGCAGTCTATCGAGGTCTTTTCCCCACGACATTCAGTTGCATCTACTGTTAGCTCGGGGGGGGGGGGGGGGGGGGGGGGGATCAGAATCTCCACTCTTCAAATTCTTGTACATTTGATTGCAGAAGGCCAATTTTTAAAACAAACATCCGACTGGATGCGGATTCGAACCAACGCCTTTCGTGTCGGCAAGTGCCACTCAATACAGTAGAGTCTGAAATCTACATCATGAAAAGCAAGATAAACTAAACCATCGGTTCTCAACCTTTGTGAGTCGAACGATTCTTTCGCAGGAGTCGTCAAAGAAAATCGGATGAAGTAGCGACAAAAATTATGTTATGCTTGGCGGTTTGCCACAATACGTGGAACTGCAATAATGGGAGTCCGCATTTGGAAGGTTGAGAACCTCTAAACTAAACGATACAATTTCATATAGATACTGATTGATTTGTCGGCTCCGTGGCTAAGTCGATGCGAACGCTTCGTAATGCCGGGATGCCGGGTTCGATCCCAGCTGCGGGCCATCCGCCCTGCGTTGGTTTCAACAGTGGTATCAAGAAAGCCGACCGTCCAGTGAGTAAGGGCAAACTACTGGACGTAAATTTGCCTAGAGAAACTACAAAACAGCCAGGGGGCTGTTGGGGCTTGTTCTGCAACGTCCTGTAAAGGATACGCAACAACATCTAATTGATTGGTTTGCAATGCAGGCTCAACATTTGTCACTGTTGAGATCCAATATCAATCCCACGTAACAGAAAAAGATACCCAGTTCAACCTCCTAAGCTACAATTAAAACACCGTAACGGCGACCTATAGTACGGTACTGACGGACGCTACTGATTTGAAAGTCATGAGGCCTTTAAATGTGCAGATACACACCAACAAACTAAATCATTATCAAAATTCAAATGTAGTTTTGCAATTATTCCAAGCATATGTAAGACAGACAGACAGACAGACAGACAGACAGACAGACAGACAGACAGACGGACAGACGGACGGACGGACAGACAGACAGACAGACAGACAGACAGACAGACAGACAGACAGACAGACAGACAGACAGACAGACAGACAGACAGACAGACAGACAGACAGACAGACAGACAGACAGACAGACAGACAGACAGACAGACAGACAGACAGACAGACAGGACAGACAGGACAGACAGACAGACAGACAGACAGACAGACAGACAGACAGACAGACAGACAGACAGACAGACAGACAGACAGACAGACAGACAGACAGACAGACAGACAGACAGGACAGGACAGACAGGACAGACAGACAGACAGACAGACAGACAGACAGACAGACAGACAGACAGACAGACAGACAGACAGACAGACAGACAGACAGACAGACAGACAGACAGACAGACAGACAGACAGACAGACAGACAGACAGACAAGACAGACAAGACAGACAAGACAGACAAGACAGACAGACAGACAGACAGACAGACAGACGATGCCAAGAAAAACACATGCTCTTGTCATTTGTTATAAAAAAAATTAGTAAGAAAATCGCAAGACAGATGATAAACGAAATTTCTTGAGAGCCCTTGTTAACACTATCACAGGTCGTCTCCCCTATCAACATCTCAGGAAAGAACCGTCTGCCACTAGGGAAATGAAACGCTTTGAGAAAGGCAGTAAGGATTTCTAGAATCTTTACAGAATCACAGACAATGTATCCCGGAATCGCAGACTTTTTTTTTTTTTTCAACTTCAAATTTTTTAAAAGATGTGTTAAATGGATATACACGCATTGTGTCTTATAATATTCAAAGAAGATTTAGGTTTAGACTTATCTCATTTCATTTCGATATTGGCGCCATTTGTAGCTCTGGTGGTGTCTAGACGGTGTTCAATCCCTTGCTACGCCTACCGAATCGTGTCCAGAGTTTCAATTGGCATTGTTGTATCGACCCCTATCTTAAAGATACTGGACGTTCCTTCATCTTCAAGCCACCGTGTTTTTTAAGCCTCGAGGTCACACAAAGGTTCGGAGGTCTGTAAATACTTCTAACAGCTCCACGTATGGGTTTCGGTGTCCCATTGTGGGAAAGATGGGAGCTGAGTGGTCTCGAGGTATGGTGTCCTCCGCGAGTGCTAGAGATCCTGGGTTCAAGCCCGGTGAAGGCTGGGATTTTTTCACGTCGGCTTCTGGCAAATTTTTCTGGTCTCTGGTTAGTAAGATCGGACGCCCGTGTATATTGTTGCATACGTAAAAAATGCCTCGGCAGTTGGAAATCAAAAACAGTAGCACAACAGCGCTGCCCGGGAAAATTTTGGAGTAAAGATTCTACCCAAAGTATTTCAGGATCCTCGCCAGTGCAACTAAGTTTGTGCACTGCGCTGAGATTCTTCACTCACCCTTGAGTTAGAAGTAGAATGGAGCACTTATAGCCTAAATATGTGTGCCATGATGTTGCTCCGTTGTATAAACATAACCATTGCAGAAAAAATAAGAACAGACCCACCGTTTTCCCAACAAGCATGTCGTAATAGTCGACTAAATGGGGGCTTCATTTAAAGTCAGAGTACATTTGCCTGAGAGGCAAGAAACCAACAGTCTGCATACAAATAAAAAACGATCTTTAAAATGGATGCACACTCAAAACACAGGTCCTGGAATAATGTCCAGACATGGATGAACAACTAAGTCTTTCCGGTAATGTTTACAGCCAATGAATGGATACAAACAACATTTCAAATAGCTACATATGTATATCCATTGTCAGCTCTGTGGCTAAGTCGATGCGAACTCTTCGTAATGCCGGGATGCCGGGTTCGATCCTAGCTGCGGGCCATGAAAGCCGACCGTCCAGAAAGCAATGGCAAACTACTGGACGTAAATTTGCCTAGAAAAACCACACAACAGCCAGGGGTTGTTGGGGTTGGTTTTGCAACGCCCTGTAAAGGATACGCAACTAACCTACCTACGTATATCCATTGAATACTTCTTTTATAAAAGGAGTTTTAAATTATCCCAACAATCGTTGACCCCGTAGAATGAAAAACAATGAAATGAGAATTATGTCAGGAGAGAGACCAGTTTTGGAATTTATGTTGCAATGAACAAAGTAGTTGGACAGCTTATTAGAATAAAATGAACCTTGGAACGTGGGTGCCGACACAAAGAAAACCTCCGTAAGGTCAGCCCCATTAGAAATTTTAGAGTTAGGCCGATTACTTACAAGTTTGAAAAGCATCTACGACTTGTTTAAGTGAGTAATAATAATATGCTGGAGGCCCCCTTCCCAAAAAATTAATACTCGTAAAATATCATGGTATGAATAAACTTGACCTTTAGAAAGAGAACTTTATATGGTGGTTGTGTGTGTGTGTGTGTGTGGGGGGGGGGTGACCTAGCACACTTGCAAATTTAAATTTGTAAGGGTGGTAAGTCACAGCCCCCCCCCCCCTCACAAGCACCCTCCACCCACCCCACCCCCCCCCCTCCCAACTTTTAGGGCACTCATGGTGATTCAGATTTCAGACCTCGTCGCCCTCAGTCGGAGGCGGGGGTGGGGGCAGTTAACACAGAAACGTGTAAAAGTATACAGAGACCGTTCACGTTTTTATATTTGTGCTTGTTTGGTCGCCACAGGTCCTTTATCTTTGTTCATGTTAAAGTACAATTAAAAAGTGAGTGCTTAAACGTTATGTGGAACAGGTTGTGTCGTGTGATAATGAATCCTGGACTGTGAACGTCATCACTGGCTTTGAAATGTATAGCCCCCCCAAAAATGTATATATGTAATAGTAATTATACACGGATATGACAATAAATGTCGTATATGTTGATATAGGATGCGCTACTCCAACACCAGTCTTGTCTTTCCGCGGTAAGTGTGGATTAAAGAAACTATATTTGGCTTACACAAACCAATCAACCAGGTGTTGTCCGAATAATAAAGCCTGGAATAGATCTCCAATAATCGATGCCTCTCGTGCTGGATCTCGCACGCTCTCGGTACGCTGTTTCTCCATCTCTTCATCCCCCACCCCCTTTTCCACTTGTATTCCTACCTTCTTCTTTGTCATTTGTCTTTGAACTTTGTTTTAACGTTGTCTTCCACTAGGTGGCAGTCTCTCATCAAGGAAGAAAATTAAACAGATTCAAATCCTGGAAACTCAGGTCAGTTGTATAGCCATATTGCGCAGTCATACTGGGGCACTACAACATGAAGTGTGACGTTTAGTCTAGTGTGGGCATCTCTTATTATCAGTTGTTGCATCCAGTGTGGGCAGGTCCTATTTTCACTTGTTGCCTCCAGGGAGGGCAGGTCCTATTTTCAGTTGTTGCATCCAATGTGGGCCGGTCCAATTTTCAGTTGTTGCATGCAGTGTGGGCCGGTCCTATTTTCAGTTGTTGCATCCAGTGTGGGCAGGTCCTATTTTTAGTTGTTGCCTCTAGGGAGGGCAGCTCTTATTTTCAGTTGTTGCCTCCAGTGTGGGCTGTCCTATTTTTAGTTGTTGCCTCTAGGCAGGGCAGCTCTTATTTTCAGTTGTTGCCTTCAGGGAGGGCAGTTCCTATTTTCAGTTGTTGCATGCAGTGTGGGCCGGTCCTATTTTCCGTTGTTGCATCCAGTGTTGGCAGGACCTATTTTTAGTTGTTGCCTCTAGGGAGGGAAGCTCTTATTTTCAGTTGTTCCCTCCAGGGAGGGCAGGTCTTCTTTTCAACTATTGCCTCCAGTGTTCGCAGATACTCTTTACAATTGTTACCTTTGGTGTTGGTAGGTCTTATTTTCAACTGTTGCCTCAAGTGTGGATAGGTCTTATTTTCACCTCTTACCTTCAATGTGGGTATGTCTTATTTTTCAACTATTGGCTCCTGTGTGGGCAGGCGTTCTTTTCAACTCTCAAGTTCTGTGAGGTTTCTGTTGGAGTTTTATGACTGTCAAATAAAGGATCGTTTTCACATAAGAGGCGCAGAGCTGCTTCCGTAAAAAAGTTGGTACTGTTTTACCCTTGCCGAGCTAAACTACTTTTAATGCCACGACCTATGTTTTGGTAAGTTATAGATATTTTACATTTTTAACGTTGGCACTGTTTCGGACCTTTCACGAATACAAATGATGGGGAATGTGCTGCGCGACAGACTGGTGCAGCAATGATATAATGGGCAGGGAATTTTAATTTTTTATCAAATACCTGGTGAGCCAGGTATGTAAATGTAGTGTGTGTGTGTGTGCGCGCATGCGTGTGTGTGTGTGCGTGCGTATGTGTGCGCGTGTGTGCGTGCTTGTGTGCGTGTGTGTGGATGCGTGGGTGGGTGGTGTGTGTGTGTGTGTATGTGTAAGATGTTTTAACAAGTTGCAAATTGACAAAAATTACTACTTTTCACGCAATTATTAGGCAGCCCTGATCATGTATATGAAGATAGACTCAGATCAATCGACATTTGACAGGTGATATGGTCAACCTCATATAGGCCGCCTTTACTTCCATGAACTTTACATAAGACCCATTTTAGGCTAGGTGGCCAAAGGAGACAAGGTCATTTTTGGAGAATAATATCCGACTTGGTCCGTATGCCAGCCTGCGACCTTCGGGCGTGGGGTGAGTGTCTAGCCACTACACCACTGCGGCTCCTGTTATGTCTGTTATGTAGCCGAAATTGTGCACTTGCCGTTTATTGTAGATTGTATTTTACCGCATGTCTATTAATTCCCTGACTACTCGGTATCTGAGTGCACTTTTTTTCTAGGGAATCCGCTACATTGTACGTACCTGATGGAAAAAATGAACCAGTGAAACACCAAACAGGCGTAGAAACGGGAAATAAATGAACTAAGGATACAAGGGCGTGCAAGAGAAACACTAAAACGAAAGTCGATGAGAGAGGTCAAAGGCACCGGACTGGATTTCATCCATGACTTATGATCTCTTTCATCCTATATTGTTTTCATAAATACGAAATTTTCATTGAGCGTAATCTCGGGAGAAAAAAGAACAAGATAATCACAAAACAGGCGTAGAAACGGGAAATAAATAAACGTAAGAAACAAGGGCGTCCAAGAGAAACACGAAAATAAACGTCGATGATAGAGGCCAAAGGCACTGGATTGGATTTCCTCCATGATGTCAAAAGAACTCCACAGAGTAGTTCGCAGTGAGGGAATAAACTTCAGGACCTGTGGGCACATAATAGCACAACATAGTGATGATGATAGTGATTTCTACGCAGTACGACCGATCTGTAGGCAACCGTCACTACCTACGGATCATAGAGTTGTGCCGCTTGTTTTAGGAACAGTCTCTATTGTGATTGTAAAGTCCAGTTTGGGTACGCAGTCTTCACATGACCTATTCTTATGAATAGCCACTTCTAAAGGGTTCCGTTCTATTTTCAAATTACATTTTCACTGCGTAGGTTGCTGCCCAGTGTCGTAGGATAAGGTACTTAACATCTACCTAGGCCTGGGAGGCTGAGTGGTCTCGAGGTATGGTGTCCGTCTCGAGTGCTGGAGGTCCCCGGTTCGAACCCTGGTGAAGGCTGGGATTTGTTTTTCACGTGGACTTCTAGTAATTTTCCCTGGTCTCTGGGTAGTAAGATTGGACGCCCGTGTGTATTGTTGCATACGTAAAAACTCCATTGCCAGTTAGAAATCGAAAAGAGTAGCCTAACGGCGCTGCCCGTGCTAAATGTAAAGTTGAAAATCTACTCAAATAATATTTAAGGATCCTCGCCGGTGCTACGGAGTTCGTGAACTGCGCTGGGATTTTGTAAACTCAAGTTTAAGTTAAAATAGACGGAGCACTAATGGGTTTCTACTCTTGTGCCATGATGTTGATCGGTTGTTTAAACCAATCAAGTCATAAGTTTAAAAAAGAAGTAAGTACAGGTACTTTTTCAACGCCTTAAAAGGCATATAGGGCTAGACCTATATTGTTATAAACCGATCAGCATAAGATGGGTGATGTGGACAGCATCACGCCAGCCGCCTTTTACTTCTGGACTGCACCCGGTACCCACTCAAGGCTGGGTCGACCTGTGAGTTAAGGTCGTTGTTGAAAATAAGTCCGGCACCACCAGGGAGCGAACCTACGACCTCCCGATCCGCACACGAGCGTCTAGCCGCTACGCCACGTTGACTCCTAATCAAACTATACCTAGGCTTAAATACAGACAACGAATATATTTCTACATTAAACCCTGCGCACTTACCTCAGTCTAGCCACGTTCGATTTTATAATGTGGCCGATCTGAATCTCCCCGTAGAATTAGCTGACAATTCTTTATATTCTGATATTGCTATTATCACGAACATTTTCAGGCATTAACAATCGATAAAATTGATGTTTTGAAACGCCATGTGTCATTATATATCAAAATACAATTTCGACAAAATATGCATGACATTTTGCAACGTTTTCAAAATGCCAGTGTACTGCAAATTTGTCCAGGAACTGTGTTTGATTGTTGTGGTATTCCCTTAGTCGGCTCTGTGGCTAAGTCGATGCCGGGGTGCCGGGTTTGATCCCAGCTGCGGGCCATGCGCCTTGCGTTGGTTTCGACAGTAGTATCAGCGGGCCGACCGTCCAAAAAGCAATGGCAAACATTAAACGTAAATTTGCCTAGAGAAACCACACAACAGCCAATGGCTGTTGGGGTTGGTTCTGCAACGTCCTGTAAAGGATACGCAACTAACCAGTAATCCCTTATTCACGAAGGAATACCATGGACCAAGAAGAAGAAAAACATCAACTTTCTACATGATCTGAAGATCGAGGAGAACAGGCTCATAAACATGATCCTGTTCCGAAAGTTGAAGTGTCTGGTCATGTTAAAGGTCATGGTTGCCTGGAGAGAACAGTGATGGTGAGTACAGTTCCAGAAAAAAGAGACATTAAAGATATAAAACTTCCGGTCAAAATGGACGCTAGGCAGGGGCATTGTTTGGAGCCGGGGCAAATTTTTTGCTTCAGCCGGACGGGGCCGATGCATTTTTGTTCCATTTGTAGACTGGATATAGTTTCATCGCCAAGCTTCTGAGTTGAATGCATGGCGTGACACTGTGAGCTGCGGATTTCTATTGGAGTGTTTTTTCGACTGTGACCAACGTAGTGGTGGGAATTGTAGATTCAGAAAATGGCGCAATGCCTGTCGTCGCAATGTTGGCGGTGCCCGTATGTGATTAAAATTGATCTCGTGGGCAACTGCTGATCTGTTGGTGACTTCTGCTACCATCAATGATGAACTGCATTTCTAATGTCAGACTGTTTGTGTTAGCACTTCGAATGGCTACCGTATGCTTTAATGCGTATGTATGCTAGATATGCTGAGACAGCAGGATGTAAATCTTTTCACATGGGACTGTGATAAACATTCTGTGTGTTTTTCAAAGGCACAGAAGCGGAGCAAAGATGGGGTGACCCGTTTGCTATGAAGCTGAAACAAAGACTACCAGACTACTGCCAGACAAACATGTGTTGACCATGAAGGCACAAAGGGCTGGAGAATTGGTTTGAGAAAGACTGGCTTTCATGAGTTCCGTGACGAGGGCGACGTTCTGTAATGTACCTGCTGATTGTCATATGATTCATCCTACGCTCAGCAGCTGATTGACATATGATTCATCCTACGTATACAGCAGCTGATTGACACATGATTCATCTTACGTACAGCAGCTGATTGACACATGATTCATCTTACGTACAGCACTGTTAATCTCGCCATCCCATCTGATCTTGATCCTTTTGTACGTTGCAGGGTTCCCCGTGTGAGTTCCCGAGCCCCATATCTTGGAAGGAGCGAGGGGAGAACAGATCCACTGGCTTACCATCAAGCATGCCGAAAGGCAATTAATCAGGGAGGTTAGTGACATCAGATGTGTTTGATCGAAAGGCGTAGATACTGCACACCAAAGTAAACCACAGTACAACGTGCCAGCCGCCCTTGCAATTGTGTACGCAAAAGAACAACTTTGCCATGTTGAGGAGCAGTATAAACAATGTGAGAGTCCTCGTGTGTGTGTGCGTGTGTGTGTGCGTGTGGTGTGTACGTATGTGTATGTATGTGTCTGTGTTTCTATGTGTGTGTGCTTCATCGCCCAGCTTGCTAGCGCAGTTGGTTAAACCTGACTGAGCGGCGACGGAGTGACGAACTCCTTGTGGTCCGAGTTCACGCCCTGGGGTAGACAGAAAAGCCACATTTCTCCTAGATTTACGGTATCTGTCATAGAATCAAGGCCGAAGGATTGCGATATCCATGGTACCCAGCCAAAAGGTTAAAAACTCATGGTTTCTGGAAACTTAAAAAGTTTGTGCTTCGTATATCGGGGAAAGGTGACCACGTTAATTACCTCTGACGACCGGCATATACATCTTTCTCTTTTGATTCCTGTCTGGTATGTAAGTCACTGCTTGTTGAGGAACACTGTCTGTTGGCAGCCTAGTTAAAGGATCGACCCGACTTTCTTTTCTGTTTTTTTTTTCTTTCTGATTTTCATCTATCTTGTTATATCTGCTGTACTTACTTCTCAAGAATCCCACATCAGTGTTTGTGATTTCCTTTTAACATAAAATAGGGACGTTTCATAATAAATGTCTAAGGTGAATCCTGGTAATAGTTTTAGCCGGATAAGATTACAAGTGCAGAAGTGAGGAGGTAAACAAAATGTTCATTACTGGCAAAGGTTATCAAATGAAGAAGCTGGAGATGGCCTGGACATGTTTACAGACTGCCTGGTGATGGTTTGGCAAGGAAATCTCTTCGATAGACGGCGGATTGGAAAAAGGTAAGCGACAAACCGATAAACACCTTGATGTGATTTAAGACTACGCGATCCTGCGATTTGGCAAACCATGATCGCACGACTATGCTTTCGACATGGCACATACTGATAGTCCTGTGTCCTCAAGATAACTAAATTCATACAGTGCTGTTATTTGTATAATTTCCAGCATATTTTTTTCAACCTGCAATCATCCTTAGTTTCAACCTCGACATAACATTTTTTTATATCTAATTTTACGTGACTCGATGTAATTTTGCCAAATGTAATCTTTCTGTAATTATCTTGCCTGTCAGAAATGTCGGCACGCTCGATCTGTAAGGTAAGTAGAGTATTTTATGTAGGTCACCGCTGTGGTGATAAACTTAGCGTCTGTAGCAAACTTAGCGTCTGTAGCTTTCAATAGCTTTCTTCTCAGTGACTAAACCATCGCCGTTGTCGCTGGGATTATTATATGTATCATTTTCACATGTTTTTCAAGTCAGCGACTTTTCTTTGTTCAATATTTGTTATACGTGTTTATACATAACATAGAAATCGTGAGGGCAGCTACAACCACAAGGAGGCTCCAGGAGGGAGGTGTGGAGAAACACATATCAAAGACAGGTTTCAACCGTCTGGCATACAAGAATAATTACACGTATATATTTTTTTTTTATTTCTCTCTGTATTATGGCTAAGTAATATTTCAGAATCTCTCTCTCTCTCTCTCTCTCTCTCTCTCTCTCTCTCTCTCTCTCTCTCTCTCTCTCTCTCTCTCTCTCTCTCTCTCTCTCTCTCTCTCTCTCTATATATATATATATATATATATATATATATATATATATATATATATACTAGCTGTACCCGGCCAGGCGTTGCTGTGGCATAGTTTGGCTAAATAGAAATGAAAGAAAATAGAAATCTTATTTTAGGAGACGGAAGTAAAGCTACAGCTGTACTTGTAAATAACAAAGTCAGTCTTAAATAAAAATTAAATAGCGGAGGTAGCGTTAGTAAAATATAAACAAATTAAGTAATGAGAACTTGAAAATCACGTGTAAAGCTCTTTAAGTTCTCTTAAGTTTAGGTCTTACACACCTCCCCTCCCATCTTTCACCGACTACTGCTCTCTCCCTCTTCAAAGGATTTGAAAATCATCACCTGGCGATATTTTCTTGTTTTTGCAACTGACATTGACATCCCTGTCAATACGGACTAAAATGGGAAGCAGGAATTGTAATAGGTAGTGAATGGGGCTAGTGTAATATTTACCACATCATCCTTCAAGTACCAGTACAACTACTACCACGACCACCACCACAGTAGCTAAAATAATGGGACTGCTATCTGTTTTACCATCGGAGTAGATAGGGAGTCGAAAGCCAGAAGATTTGGTGCCGCATAGCTAGTGCTGTCGCCACGGACTGGTCAGGTTAGGATGTATAATTTCGCTTACCGACAGAAGAACGCCATAACCTTACCGGCGGTCTTCACATGAGAGCACTACGGTGTAACAGCCCAACCACAACTAGAACTGCTGCTGCTACTTTGAGTGGGTAAAGCAGTTACTGTGACTTAAAGCTCTCTCAGTAAACAGTTTGCACCCCCCCCCCCCCCCCCAAATTCACCGACTACTCTTTCCCTCATTGAAGTAGTTGGGAGAAAAAACAAAACAAATTGAAAAGCAAATGAAAACAGGAAAAATACACCATAATTAGGAAATGAACGCTATGCTAAACAGCACAGCTTAAAATTCCAACGCAGATGAAATAATTAAATCTTAATGAAAATAAATGGAAAGCTATGAAATTCCAGCGTAACCATGCAATTGTAAAGTTTAAAAATGAAATCATAGGTATGCGAAATGGTCAAATTTAATAATCAACTGATTTACCCATATACTACCACATTTTATATATATATAAATATGTGTGTGAACATATATATATATATGTATTGTCTGTCTGTCGGTCGGTCGGTCGGTCAGATGGTTGGTCGGTCGTTCAGATGGTCGGTCGGTCATTCGGTCGGGCGTTCGGTCGGTCGGTCCGTCAGTCGGATGGTCGGTCGGTTGGTCTCTCCGTCCGTTAGTCCTTCCATCCGTCGGACCGCCTGTCCGTCCGACCGTCCCTCCCTTCGTCCGCCCGTCTGTCCACATGTTTGTTTCCTTGTCCCCATCAGGCCACTCTGCTATCCGTCCACCGGCCCTCCATCCATCCAGTTATAGATCTCTCATCCATCCCCCTTTATATACATCCGTTATTGCGTCTGCTTGCCTGTCTCAACCCAAAAATATCCTTCACTGCCCCATATCTAATATTCTTTTCTCTCTCTCTCTCTCTCTCTCTCTCTCTCTCTCTCTCTCTCTCTCTCTCTCTCTCTCTCTCTCTCTTTCTCTCTCTCTCTCTCTCTCTTTTTGTTGTTGTTGCTATGTTTAGTTTTCTTTCCCCTTCCCTATTCCTTCTCCAAGTTTCCGCCAGATTTATCCAATCAAATACATTCGCTAGCGAAGATTGCTAGACACCACATCTTTGTAGACCTGACTTCAAAACATTTTGAAAAGATCAAATTGAGATTACAGAATTACTGTGTCTCAATATGAGGTTGAACAGATTCCTTGATGCATTTTAAAAGTTTTGTGTTCGTGGATTTAGAAATGATTACTGCAATCTACATGTTGCCATCCTCTGTCTGGCTCAAGGACACACTCCAAGGAAGAGAAGCTGCCTAATGCATCGCATAGAGTAGGAGGGGGAAATAACACGTATAAATTAACTTATTTTATCTAAGCTGGATCAACATCAGTGTTTGTCATATATATATATATATATATATATATATATATATATATATATATATATATATATATATATATATATATATATATATATATATATATATATATATATATGTTATTGTTAGTTGGGTATCTTTTACATGACGTTGCAGAACCAACCTCATCATTTTTTTACTTTTGTGATTTTTTTTTCTTTTCCTATTTACGTCCAGTAGTTTGACATTGTTTCTGAACGGCCGGCTTCCAGATACATCTGTTGAAACCGGCGCAAGGCCCGCAGCTAGGATTGAACCCGGCATTTCAAAGCGCGTTCGCGAAGCCAAAGCCACAGAGGCCGACTATATATATATATATATATATATATATATATATATATATATATATATATATATATATGTGTTGTGTGTGTGTGTGTGTGTGTGTGTGTGTATATATATATATATATATATATATATATATATATATATATATATACACACACACACACACACCCGCGCCAATGATTCCTTCATGGAAGAGACTAGGAATAGTAGACTCACTCAGAGTGGTTCCTCATCTTAGTTCCGTAGCCCTTTTTTTTTCTCTAAAAGGGTTGTGGGGGGGTGGGGGGGGGGGTTTGAGGGTTACCAGTGCTTCATGAGCATATGGTGCTATGTCGTTATCGAGAAGCAAAGTTGTGGGTGTCGTATCAAGGTGTTAGTTGTTGGTAGCTTAGGAGGAAGTCAAGGTGTCATGTCGGTTAGTTAGATTTGGAGTTTTACGGCCCTAATGCATGACGTTCATGAAGAATAAAAAAGGGGGTTGGGGGGGGGGGGGGGGGAATTCAGGTAAACAGAGCTGGTGTCGTTTTACTGAGTTAGGTGTCAGTTGATCAGTGAATGGTCAAGATGTCATGTCAGCTATTTAAAGGATTAGTTTAAGGGGTCATCTAGGAGTCACAGCATCTGGTATGAGACTTTGTATAAAGGAAAAATAAATGAAGAATTATGACAAAGAGGCAGGTGTCGTATCACCGTGTTAGGGGCTAATTGATTAGTAAGGGGTAAATGTGTCGTGTCAGCTAGTTACAGAAGGGGTTTTAGTGGTAATCAGAGGTCACTATATATGGTGCTATGACTTTACCTAACGGGGAAAATTAAAAATTATAGCAAAGAGGCCGTTATCGTGCCGAGGTGTTAGTTGCCGGTGATCAGCGAGGAGGTCTAGACGTCTTGACGGCTAGTTACAGGATTTTTTAGAGGTCATCAGGACCTTCTGGGCATATGACTTTATGTAGAAGCAAAAATTAAAAAGTGTGGCAAAAATGGTATGTGCCCTGTCATAGTGTTAAGTGCCGGCGGCTCAGTGAGGGGTAAGACTGTCGTGTCGACTAGTTATATGAGCAGATTGAGAGGTCACTACATATGGTGCAATGACTATATCAAAAATTTATAGCAAAGTAGTGTGTTTAGATGTTGGTAATAGGGTCAAATTGTTGTGTCAGCTAATTATATGAGAAGTTTTAAGGTTCATCAAAGCCTCCTGGGCATATGATGTTATGACCTTATGGAGCGAAATATAAAAAAAAATTTTTTTTAAATATGGCCTGTGTTGTACCGGTGTTACGTGCCGAAGGCTCGGTGAAGGTGGTCAAGTTGTCATGTCTGCTAGTTACGTGAGGAGTTTTTAGGATTTACTAAGGCCCTATGGGTATATGGTGTTATGACTTTACAGAGCTGTGGTGTTTAACCTTCCGAATGCCACGACCTTTTAATACAGTTTCTCGTGTTGTGGTGATCCCCAACCATAAATTATTTTCGGTGCTACTTCATAACTTTAGTGAATATGTATTTTCCTATGGTCTTAGGCAACACGAATGAAAGGGTCGTTCGACTAGCAAAAGTCTCACGACCCACATTTTGAGAACCGCTAATATAGAGTGAAAAATTTAAAATGTTTGCACATGTGGAGGGTGTCGTGTGACAGTGTTAGGTGCAGGTGGCTCATGGGTGTCAACTTGACATGTCGCCTTGCTATATAGGAGTATTAGTGTATCCGAAGCATATGGTGCTATGACTATTTAATATAATAAAACAGGTAAATTTGGATAAATGGGGTTGGTGTCGTGTCACAACGTTAGACTGCGAGAATCAAGTCCTGTACTAGTAAGATTAAGCAGTTTAAGGGTCTAGAGACATCATAAGTCGACCAATGTACTTCTAAGTCGTTCACAGAAGTTCCTTAGTAAGTCTACCCCTATTCTTGGTACACCTTAAAGCTTGCTATACCTTTGTAAATCCATATCAAATATACAATTACTTACTGCATCTTGTAACTCTCTAATAGGGCTTATTATTAGATGCAATCTTTTTCGGGTGGCACACTCCTGTACGCAGTACTGACACATTTTTAGGCATCTCTTTTTCAGCACTACTAAAATAGACACTTCATGGTGCTTTTACAAGCACGCTTTTCAAAGACACTTCGTGCTGAGTGCGGTATCTTGTTTTTTATCTAGGTGACATTATTGAGAAGGACCTGTTATGAGCTGGTCTGGGATTTGAATGTCTAAATCTATTGTGAAACATCGTTAATACGAACTCGCTTAAAATTAACACTTGATTGTCATGAACACAGTTTTAGCCCCAGAAGGAAAGTATTCATAAAACACCCATTAGTCCGCATTTGTCATAACATTTTAAAAACTGATTTTTTCAGTCCCATGGATTACGTGTTAACTGAGTTTCACTATAGTTCACTGAATAACCTGTCAAACAAAGGGCTTGAACTTAGTTTTAAAAAAAATATTTTAATTGGTGGAAAGAAGGTGCGCATAGAGATTACTAGTACTTATTCTGAAGCTTGGTTGGGCGGGGGGAGCGAACCCCAAAGTTCTAAGCCTGGTTAAAGTGAGTAGTAAAAATAATGTGGTGAATGGAGGATATAATCATATTTATGTAATAATATAAAATATACAAATCCGCTGATAGGAAAAGAAAGCTGAACAAAGAAAGCAATATATATATATATATATATATATATATATATATATATATATATATATATATATACATATATATATATATATATATATATATATATATATATAGTTACGTTGATTATTGCGCCAAATTACCCCTACCCCCACCTCAATTCTGGAAAGGGAAGGAGGTGCTCGAAGGACTTAAGGGGTTTCCATGTTCCAGCGTTCCCGTGTCATCACGAACAAAACGTTTCAGGCTGCCAACATTTCCTCCCTATATTCCACAGTGTCCGTGCTGAGGCGGACAAGCCGTTTGTTTCCATATCTGAAATTCCTGACTTGGTTATCGGAATAGGGAGCTAGCTCTGTTTACGGATGCAGTGTTTCCCTCCCGAGATCTCCAGAGATTGTTGCTTAATCTTACGCTTTTCGTGCTCTGTACCTGGCATTCTATGTAGACATACACAAACACCAGCGAACAGAGGCATTCTAAGAGCCCCCTAGCTATGCAGGAACGCTCCCCTTTCAAATATTTGCTTAGAAATTTCCTATTACTTTTAGTAAATATTATGTTTATTACTGCTCATTTAAACCACATTCAAGCTCTTCGAGTCTCCATTTATCCCCACAATCTCCCCGGTATTGTGTTTTTCTAATGGCTGCAACTGCGCCTTCTAGTGCACGGATGTCGATCTACCCACATAAAAACATATTTTCTTAATGAGTCATGAGTTAGATTATCTTCACAGCACTCCGGTCATAACCATAGGCGCTCAGATTCCCCTCTCAACATATTCATCAGCGTCATGCGGTTAACAGTGCCAGTCGTATGTTGGTTAACAAGACTTCGTGTGCGTCCAGAGTACTTCTCGGGCTTGGCTGTCCGATCTTTCCTCTTAATTCGCGTATCTCTCTAAGGACAATGACAATGCGTGATCTATCGGACGGCCATCTTCAATTAATGCTCTTTCATTACCAACAACGCCTGCATACCCTGGGACGAATATGAAGGTAACTGCACACACAGGAGAGTTTTGCAATGACTCAAAGCATCGTCTGCGTAACCAGCCTGCCCCGACCCTCCGGAACATGGTCAGAGAGTCACTTAGCACACACATGCGGGAATAGTCCTTTGATTCTAGCCACATAAAAGCTTGTGTCACAGCCATCACCTCCATCGTTATGCTGAAAGTGGTCATGGAGAAGGCACAGCTGGCTTCTTTAACTGTTCTGCCTAAAAAGTGAGCTGTAAATGCCCATGCACTCTTATGTCTTAGTATAACGGACCCGTCTTTGAAGATCACCAATTCTGTCTCATCTGACTTGTCGCTGATAAGCGCGCATACCTCTGCATTAACAGCCGCTGGATTCTGCTCCCGACAACTGATATCGAACGTCATGGCGCAGGAGAATCTGAGATTAGGCGCTTTATACGCTGGTATTAATTCCTAACCTGGATGGATGTCTGTAAGGCTGCAAATCTACACGAAGTCATTCTCTGCCCTACCCAGCCATGATTTGCCCCTTTTAAGCCTATAGCCCTTTTTCTTGAAGAGCATGTGCAAAAGGTGCTTCAGATCTGACCTTATCTTGGGGTAGACACGAGCCCTCTAGATCTTGATTCTGTAGCTCATGGTAGTCAAGTCAAGAAGGTACCTCATTGCTAAACAAGAGGTGTCTCCAGTGCACCCCAGAATAATGCGCATTGCTTCATTTTGCACCTTCTCAGGTCTTTCAATTTGAGTATGGCTGACAGTGACAATGGCAAGAGCATATTCACTGGAACAGAAGCAGAAGCAGTCTCTGCTCAGTGTTAGCGGTGGCCAGGACCCTCATTGCTGACAGGCCTTTGCGTGCTTTCGTTATAACATGGTCAACATGTTCTTTGAAGGATAGGCTGCGATTAAACCTTACTCTGAGGTATGTCATCAGACTTGTTCTCATCAAACTTTCCTCGCTGCTTTCCACTGCTAGTAAGTCTGCCTTTATTATATGCGAATTCAAGGAGTACCACATTACTGAGGCCTTCGAAGGGTTAACATGAGCATTAGAATGTTTTTTTTTTTAATTATTTTATTTCCTGTTTGTCATTTATGTGTACTATGTGTTGTAGAAGACAAGACCAGATTGTCACAATATAATAATATTTACCAATATTTTTTGTCAATAATAATAATAATAATAATAATAATTATTATTATTATTATTATTATTATTATTATTATTGTTGTTGTTGTTGTTGTTGTTGTTGTTGTTGTTGTTGTTGTTGTTGTTGTTGTTGTTGTTGTTGTTGTTGTTGTTGTTGTTGTTGTTCTTCTTCTTCTTCTTCTTCTTATTATTATTATTATTATTATTATTATTATTATTATTATTATTATTATTAATATTTATCTCCAGAACGTTCGGTTCACATTGCAGCCACGCAATTCTCAAACAGGCGATCTTCTCCACACACAAAAAACTTAGGTACTAATTTCAGTGAAGGAATCCGTGAGAGATAACGACGATCCCCACATAACTGAAAATTAGGCTTATTATGATAAAGGAGATCAGATCTTACTGGACACAAGTATTTTGTTTTGTTTTCAGTCGGGATGCCAGTGATTATTTTTTAGATGAGAAGGTCACCAGCCTCTATGAAGTCTGTGTTGCGGCGCATGTGTTTCACTGTTTCATACAGCTTTGGTTCCATTGAAATGCCAATCGCTCAACCGTGGGATTTCTTTACTGTGTGAACCAAAGTAAATCTAAAGCACGGAGGTACCAGAAGTGAAGTGTGGATCTGAAACAAACTAGAAACTTACCCGTAACTAAAAGCCCATTGAAAGCAGGTTGGTTAGTTAATTATTTGGTCTTTGGTGGGACTGTTGCCTGGTCAACTGTTTGTCTCACTCGCTAGTTAGTTTGTTGGATATCAATGCTTAGTTTTTAATTTGCTGTCTGTCATTGTGGTTTATTATTTAATTAGCTGACCGATCGATTTGGTTGTTGGCTGGCTAGTTAGTTAAATGACTGGGTTTGGCTGCTTTGTTGGTTGGCTGATTGTTTCAATGGTTTATTGCTTGAATAATTGGCAGATTGGTTATCTTTCTGGTCGGTTCGTTGATTGACTAGTTACTGAATGGTTCATTTGATGGTTCATGTCGGTTTTGCTGACTGGTTGATTGGTTGGTAAGATAGGAGGCTCGCCCGCAGGTTGGTTGGCTATTTTTGTTAGTTGGTTTATTTTAGCAACTGTAGTTGAGCTATTAATTTAAAAACTTTTATGATCATGCCGCTTGACACCTACATAGGACTTGCAGAATCCCAAAAGCTTTTGACGAAGAGCCCCCCCCCCCCCCCCCCCCCCCCCCAACCCCCCACCCCATTTCCGCCCCAAACACCCTCTGTACATGCAACATGGCATGAAAATTCTGTATTCATGAGAACTCTCGCGGCAAAGGATGGAAGGCAATGATCTGGTACTAGTCTACACCAACTGTTTATGACAAACGGGAAGAAAAGAAACACTGTGTATATATATATATATATAAAGAAAGGAAAGAAAGGAAAGAAAGAAAGAAAGAAAGAAAGAAAGAAAGAAAGAAAGAAAGAAAAAAAGAAAGAAAGAAAGAAAGACAGACAGACAGACAGACAGACAGACAGACAGACAGACAGACAGACAGACAGACAGACAGACAGACAGACAGACAGACAGACAGACAGACAGACAGACAGACAGAATGACAGAAAGAACGAAAGAAAGAACGAAAGAAAGAACGAAAGAAAGAACGAAAGAAAGAACGAAAGAAAGAACGAAAAAAAGAACGAAAGGAAGAACGAAAGGAAGAACGAAAAAAAGAACGAAAGGAAGAACGAAAGAAAGAACGAAAGAAAGAACGAAAGAAAGAACGAAAGAAAGAACGAAAGAAAGAACGAGAAAGAACGAAAGAAAGAAACGAGAAGAAAGAAAAAAGAACGAAAAAAAAGAACGAAAGAAAGAACGAAAGAAAGAACGAAAGAAAGAACGAAGAAAGAAACGAAAGAAAGAAAGAAGAAAGAAAGAAAGAAAGAGAACGAAAGAAGAAACGAAAGAAGAAGAAACGAAAAGAACGAAAGAAAGAACGAAAGAAAGAACGAAAGAAAGAACGAAAGAAAGAACGAAAAAGAACGAAGAACGACGAAAGAAAAGAACGAAGAAAGAACGAAAGAAAGAACGAAAGAAAACGAAAGAAAACGAAAGAAGAAGAACGAAAGAAAGAACGAAAGAAAGAACGAAAGAAAGAACGAAAGAAAGAACGAAAGAAAGAACGAAAGAAAGAAAGAACGAAAGAAAGAACGAAAGAAAGAAAGAAAGAACGAAAGAAAGAACGAAAGAAAGAACGAAAGAAAGAACGAAAGAAAGAACGAAAGAAAGAACGAAAGAAAGAACGAAAGAAAGAACGAAAGAAAGAAAGAACGAAAGAAAGAACGAAAGAAAGAACGAAAGAAAGAAGAACGAAAGAAAGAACGAAGAAAGAACGAAAGAAAGAACGAAAGAAAGAAAGAAAGAAAGAACGAAAGAAAGAACGAAAGAAAGAACGAAAGAAAGAACGAAAGAAAGAACGAAAGAAAGAACGAAAGAAAGAACGAAAGAAAGAACGAAAGAAAGAACGAAAGAAAGAACGAAAGAAAGAACGAAAGAGAGAACGAAAGAAAGAACGAAAGAAAGAACGAAAGAGAGAACGAAAGAGAGAACGAAAGAGAGAACGAAAGAGAGAACGAAAGAGAGAACGAAAGAGAGAACGAAAGAGAGAACGAAAGAAAGAACGAAAGAAAGAACGAAAGAAAGAACGAAAAAAAGAACGAAAGAAAGAACGAAAGAAAGAACGAAAGAAAGAACGAAAGAAAGAACGAAAGAAAGAAAGAAAGAAAGAACGAAAAAAAGAACGAAAAAAAGAACGAAAGAAAGAACCGAAAAAAAGAAAGAAAAAAGAAAGAAAAAAAAGAAAGAAAAGAAAAAAAAGAAAGAAAGAAAAGAAGAAAGAAAAGAAAGAAAGAAAGAAAGAAAGAAAGAAAGAAAGAAAGAAAGAAAGAAAGAAAGAAAGAAAGAAAGAAAGAAAGAAAGAAAGAAAGAAAGAAAAAAAGAAAGAAAGAAAGAAAGAAAGAAAAGAAAGAAAAAAAGAAAGAAAGAAAGAAAAAAAAAAACCATTACTTGAACCTATTCATAATATCTCTATTAGAAACTTGAGTTAGAAAACCTCACGGTCAGCAAACACACACAAATCCATTGACGAATACTTGAACACAGACTTCTGAATGTGTGTTTACTTTGATATGAACAACGCAAGCCCCGTGTCAATGACCTAATGAATCGCAAAAGTGCAGTCGCTAGATCCGTTGCTATGCAGACTGGTAGTCATAGGTTGAAATGACCACCAAGGAGGTGATGTTATTTATCTTTAGATTGTTCTGTGTTCATAGGCCCCGGAACCTTGACCCCCCCCCCCCCCAATCCCCCCCCTCCCCCGCCAACCCCCGCAATTGTGTTTAAATGGAAGATAATCTCTAACAAGTTTATATTGGGGACTAAGCAGCCATGATGTTTACGAAACTTCTTTAAAATTATATTTAAAAAGTGTCTAAAACAGGGCGTGGGTTCAGAGGAGACAAATTATAGTCACACGTATATGTATATGTGAGTATACACCCCCCCCCCACACACACACACACACACACAGGGTGTCCGAAAAAAAAGAATGTTCAGGGTTCGTTGCGTGTCCTTTAGAGGACGTTGCAGAACCAACCCCAACAGCCCCTGGCTGTTGTGTAGTTTTACTAGGCAAATTTACGTCCAGGAGTTTGCCATTGCTACTGGACGGTCGGCTTTCTTGAAACCAACGCAAGGCGCATGGCCCGCAGCTGGGATCGAACCCGGCATCCCGGCATTACGAAGCGAAAAAGAATCTACCCTTTAAAAATATTACCGGTTTTCCCAATGCGATATTCTTCTTCTTCTTTTGTCAAAATCTGCTTGTGCCGCTAGGCGTCGCAGTCTATCAGATGATCGGCAACCGAGCCAGGGCGCGCTCAGTCGCTTCATATGCCGTGATGTTATGAAGTCTCAAGTTGTCCGTGACTCCTTCAATCCATCTTCTTCTTGGTCTTCCCCTGCCTCTTGGTGTTTCCATTTTCATGTTGTATGCTCTTGATGCTGGCATCGTTGGTTCCATTCTCATTAGGTGACCAAACCATTTCATTCTTTGCTTCTCAATAAATTTAACGATGGGTATGGTTCCAATAGTTCTTGTAATCACATCGTTTCTCACTCGATCTCTTCTGGCTTTATTCGCAGCCATTCTCAAACATCTCATTTCACAGGTGGTTAGTCTTCTCTCGTGTTCTTTTGTTAGTGTCCAAGTCTGACATTGATAACCTAATGTCGGTATAAAGATTGTATTTATAATTTGTCTTTTTATCTCAGCTGGGACAACAGGGTGTTTTAAAATTGGGGCAAGCTGGTATGCGACATTGTTGGCTTGTTGGATTCTTGCTTCGATCTCTCTGTCTATTTTACCATTGAATGTAAAGATACTTCCCAAGTATTTAAATTCTTGAACTTGTTTTAGGCTGTGATCTAGAATCTTTATGTCGGTGGTCTGTTGCTCTCTACTTCTGCTCATGACTTCTGTCATGTGATATTAGAATCTCTTATATGCTTGGCGCCAAATCAAAGTCCTGAAAGAGTTAACTGACGTTGTGGACCAAGCCATGATGAGGGCCAACGTGAGGGCCAGTCCTACACTGACGGACTTCTCGCTTGATGTCAAACCAGTCTGATGTCTCGCCATCTATTGTAACCGCCGCTTGTTGGTCTAGACAGAGCATTGTTATGAGTACTACCTGTGATAAATAGCCCATAATTTCCCAAACTTTCTGATGTACACAGTCAAATGCCTTTGAACAATCCACAACACATGCGAATATGTTTACACTAATTTCCCTGGACTTCTCTATTATCAAGCGCATGTTAAAGATGTGATCTCTTGTTCCTCTTCCTTGTCTAAACCCAGCTTGAACCACGTTTATCTCTTCTTCTATTATCTTACCAAGTCTTCCCATTATGATTTTTAGTAGAATTTAACTTGCATGACTGATCAGGGCAACAGTTCTGTAGTTGGTGCAAATTGGGCCTTGTAGTAAATGAAGAAGTAGTACTAAGGCGTCTTGTGGAAGAAATATGAATGTAAGACCCAGTGTTATTTCCGAAAGTTCCTATGGTGTAGCGGCTTGACGCTCGCTTGCTGATCCAAAGGTCGTGGGTTCGAAACTGAATCGAGCGGGAATACTTTCCCCTACTATCGACCCAGCCTTAAATGGATACCAGGTAAAGTCCTAGGAAGTAAAGGCGCCGATTCGAGGTCTATAATATCTCATATACCCCATGTGCCACTGGCGTTTAAAGAGACCTTTACTCGCTTTGTTGCTTATTTGTGGGGAAAGGTCGTCACGGCCAACTAGCATCACAGAAGGGGGAGCTTTAGGTTATAACTGTGACCAAGTTATGTGCGCCACATAAATTGGCTATTTGCACTGCTCACTACCAAGAGCCCTGACATTGATTCCTGCAGTGTTGAGACAGACCCAAATACTGCCCTTACTTGCGACGAAGTCGTTTACCGGCGAGCTAGTGGCGATCCGGTCACCGTTGTACTTACTTAGTCCTAAATTAAGGAAAAGGCGTTACGCCAAGGCCTTGGACGTAATCTGTGCAACTGGTAATAAACCTTAACACGACGTGAACACAACGTTCCCTGAGTTAGAGAGGTTGCACTAACCGCTAAGATGTTTGTTTGTTTGTTTGTTTTCGTATCCAGAAGCCATGAGTTGTTAACCCTGAGGTTCGGTATTATGGATATCGCAATCTTTCGGCCTTGATTCCATTGCAAATAGCGTAAATCTGGGAGAAATGTGGCTTTTCTGCCTTTCCCCAGGGAATGAACCCGGAACACAAGGAGTTCGACACCCGGTCACCGCGCAATCCGGTTTAGCCAACTACGCTAGAGGGTAACCTCTAAGATAAACAGAGGAATGATTAAGTGTAAAAGCACTCTTTTAAAAGAGGAATTAAATAAGAAAAACAACAGGCTGTATGTACATCTAGGACACAAGCATCACCTTGAAAAGTGTGCACTTCACGGGTCAAATAAGAATTTTGAAATACCGACTATCTGCCTTGAACTTAATCCCAAGTTTTAATGCGGATAGTTATTAGGGATGAGAGAAACACTGCTACTTGAGTTTGCTGAATACCTGATATCCATGTTCCTGGTTCAGGCTTTGCTACTTCCCTTTCTGTCAGCAGATTTTTGCTGTGATTTGTATTGTTATTTTGAGGGGGAGGAAGAGGAAAAGGAATGTGTGCATTTACCTTGTTATTGATATTATTGTCCATGTGCCAATTAGGCGTGATCCAGCCTAAAATAGGAGGAAAAGGGAAATTGGGGATTGGAGGTAGAGACCTGTAAATATAGAAAGACAGCGAATAAGTACTGACTGCTTGATATTACTGTTTAACAGATGGCTGGATATAACCAATTTGTTTAAGGCGGATCATATAACTGGTTTAAAGTTTTATATATATATATATATATATATATATATATATATATATATATATATATATATATATATATATATATATATATAAAAATATATATATATTGTAAATACAGAAAAGGAAATACGCGAAGTGAGGTGCACGGAGGGGTGAAAGAGCTTTCTACTGTACAGTCACATCCCGACAGGACTGGGTGATCGCGTACCTGGTCATTATCATGTTTATTAAAATCTATATGCTATGCGGCCATAGCGATGCAAAGATTAAACAGCCTTAAAAAAAAGTATATGGTTAAGCACCAGCAAGGAGATCAAAGTTAGAATTTTGAGAGCATGCATCTTCCCTGTGGCAACATACGGATGTGAGTCGTGGACTATCTCCCAGTCCTTGAGAAAAAAAAAATAGGGGCTTTTGAGCTGAAATGCTACAGAAAGATTCTCAGAATATTTAGACTAAGAACTGAAGAAATACTGACATCCTGTCTCGGAAGCTGATATATTTTGGGCATATCAAGCGCCGCGACGAATTGAAAAACATTATAGCAAAAGGCATAGTACCAGGAAGGAGGAGGAGGGGCCGACCGACACAAAGATGGGCACAGGATATAAGTGACTCCTTGAGTATGAAAGTACATATGGCGGAAGAACTGGCTATAGACAGAGTTTCTTTTAGACAAACCGTGATAAGAGCGACGTTCTGCAAAGGACCTGCTGCATGATGATGATGATTTGCCTCTTTATTTATTACCTATGTGCAGACGTAGATGAACAACCAGAACTTTTCCCTAGAGTTTACGGCTTGTTAACGCGATGAAAAAGTATGTGATGTTTCTTTCTTGCGTTCGGTTCGTTAGCTCAGGTCAGATAGTCAGATGTGCTTCCTCTATAAAAACGCACGTTAGACGCCAATTTACAAGTCCCTCGTGGTTGCCAAGAGCTTGTCTTAATTGTTAAGTATGAATGGGGTCTTGTGGATGGTTTGTTCTCTTCACAGCTCCGTGTATTTTTCCTTAATTTGTGATTTTATTTATGATTATAAATGAGTGTGTTGTTTCTCTTTAGTTTTATGCTTTGCAAGTGTGTCCGCCAACTTATTTCATAGTATGTCGTAGTGGGCAGAGATCCAATGGAGAACGATTTTGTGGTTTTCTGAGAGTATAATTAGCTGGCAGGTCAATTCTCTTTCCATGTTGACTCGTGGATCTCTTTGAGTCGCCTGGAGGACTGACATGGAGTCACACAGGGAAAAAAAAATGTTTAGTGTTTTGTTATTGTGGTTCCCTCAAGCAGTTTGGTTACATCAATAATTGCGTGCTGCTCAGCTCTGAAGTGATTTGAGATTTCCTGAGGCACGTTATGTTTTCTCCCTTGTACCATCCTGCAGCATGATAATTGAACCGTCCCTAGCTTTTTTAAGCTCCTTCCAATGATCCAATAATGTGTACATGAATCCATTCGAGTTTTGGCTAAGAGTTGAGGGATGTTGACCTTTGCTTTCTATTATGTGATTCAATATAAATGCCTTATTTTCTGTTGGGCTTGAGGCTCTGACAAGAGCATGGAGAGGACAGAGGTTGGGGATTGTGAGCCCACGGATGTTAGTCGTGGACTATCTCCCAGTCCTTAAAAAAGAGAAAAGGGGCCTTTGAGCTCCAACAAATTGGTTGAAGGAACCACAATAACAAACACTAAACATGTTTTCCCTGTGTGACTCCATGTGGAATGAAAGGAGCTTAAGGAACCTTGGTTTGAAATAATAATTGATAGCAAATTATTATAAAATATATTTCAACTGGTGTGAAATATACACATGAATACCCAACAAGTAAAAAGTCTACAAGGTTAGGCGGTTTTCAGCTACCCACCCCTGAATTCATGGGGCCTTAGCTCCAAGGTTGCTGCGCCCCTGGATAGGCGTGGTTTAATTCACGATTGTTGACACGACTGTCAAATAATGGAATCTGTGGTAATGTGATTCGGTGACAAAGTTATGACCGTTGTGATGCGAATAAGGTCATTCGCAGTACCTCATCTAGGGCACCAGCAGACTGTGTGCTGGATTTATGTATCCTCATGCTATACGTCCTCGTGGTAAACTACGGATAATGGCCTATACTGGTCTAAGCCGAGCTGGCAGTAAATCTCAGAGTTGACTCCCAAAGACGTAGTGCCCCCTCTTCAGCTTAAGCCCTATGCCTGAATGATAAGGTACATCTACAACGCATTTGCAACAGGAGTCAAGTCCTCTAGCCGAGTGCCCTACTAAAAGACAAACTCAGGTTCAAATGTTTGTGGGGCGAAAGTCCTATAATAAGTATAAGCAGAAACTCCACAGGGGAGCATGTACAGCAGGAGTCTACCAATCATCAGTAGAAGTAACCTCTCGTCGACAAATGTTTCGGCCCACGAGCTCCTGTACATTTTCAGAGAGTGGGCAAACTGAGTTCACGAAGCTCAGGGTTGATTTTCTCCTTCTGCACGTATTACCGGATGAATTCGGACAGGGACAAGACGAAATTGGTGACTTTGCAAGTGGTACTGTGAGATACGAAGTGTATTTAAATAGTCGTTGCGGTAGCATAATTAGAGCAGTCATCTTACCTGGACGACCAAGTGGCAAGCTTACAGTTAGTTTATCGGACACATGTTAGACTTTGTTGGCAGATGTCAGAGGGACACTAGGAGACAATTCAGACACGATGGACTTTAAGGGATAAGATTTTCTTTTCCACTAAATACCCGGACCAGCTCACCGAGGCCCATCCCCCACGACGTTCTATTGTGTCCAGAGCCAGCTCGAGGCCCTCTCTGCAGCCCCGCCCAGTTGTTTCAGTGCTCGTTTGCATTCATTTCCTCGTTTAATATAGAATCAACTACATCCCCACCCCTTCCCCCCCCCCAAAAAAAAGAAAAACGCTACCAGGTATTTAATGCTGGATCTTACAGACGAGCAGCCAGTATTCTAACAGCTTCTCTAATATGGGTTGCTTTTTTTTTAAAATCTGTTAACCCATTTCAATGACTGATTATTCAGATGCTGTCTTCTTTAATAAAGGTGGCATCACTGGAGTTTAAACATTTCGCTGGCTGCTGAAGATGAGTATGGAGTGCTTCTAGGAATGTCCCTCCTACCCTGATGCCAGGTCTTAGGTCCTGGTTTCCAATCTATCTAACACCATACAATTCTACTTGTATTTCTTCTTCACGTTCACTAGCTGTAAACTCCGGGGGAAAGTTCTGGTTGTTCGTCCATGTGTTTACTTTAGTCTTGCTCCAGAACTTGAGCGGTGTGTGCTTATACATTTTTTAAATCTTGCGTATTTGTATGCAGGCTGTTGGCAGGCTCGGGCACATGCACTCAGACTTTGAATGAGGCCACCAGTTAGTAGACTCTTATAACATGCTTATTGAGGTGGAGACAATGCGTCTACACTAGTTTTCCCTACAATGGGGTCCCTGAAATTATACTTAAATGATGCATATTTCTTAACTTTTTGTACAACATCACGACTGAGACGGGTAGACAATTTTGCCTGAGACGATGGTCCCACTTGAAATGGTCAGGATGGCTAATGATCAAAAGACTGGAATCCCACGTGAGACGTGTGGTGCCCTTCAGGATGCGTGCGGTTGTCTCCAATGATTTGAGTGGCGATAGGTACGGAGACAAATAAGTCAACTCATTGTAAGACAATACGTACGACAAGACTAAGTTTGGCTTACTAAGAGATAGATGATTTCGACAGTAAAATGTGTAAGAGGGCCAACATGAACAACCGGAAACACTTCAATGCTTCTATGACTAACGAATGTAAATTGAACAATAACTGGAAGCAAACCAGGCAAAATGCATCACCTTAGAATGTGCCATCTTGGTATATTTCAATAAAAGCAATGTAATGACTCAGGAAAAGTTCACAAATACTTGAATCGAAAAGAGGCAAATAAGTTTTCTTTTTCACATCTCTCACTTTCTCTCCAATGACTTATAAAGTCTTCATTTACTTCTAAGGTGAGATCCGTAGATAAAAAATGTTGTGTGTGTGTGTGTTTTTTTTTTTTTTTTTTTTCAAGTATCCAGAAAACATGAGTTGTAAAAAAAACTTTGGCTCGGTACTATGGATATCGCAACCATTCGACCTTAAGTCCATGAAAGATACCGTAAATCTGTGAGAAATGTGGCTTTTCTGCCTACCCCTGGGCGTGAACCCGGACCACAAGGAACTCGATCAATAGTTAAAGATACAGTTCCGTGTCTATTCTCCTATCCTGTTCAATATACGCAGCCACCGTCTGTGTCAATACATCCTATCTATTCCAGCTGTAAATTGATTCATAATCACTGAACTTGTACCCATATGAGCAATCAAAACAATTTGTTTCCACCAGAAAAGCTGAACTTAGAGTCTCCAGTTAATTTATGTATCCACCAGAGAGTCTGCAGTTAATTTATATTTCCACCAGAAAGGGGAAACTAAGAAATTCCAAATCATTTATGAATCCAGGAGAAGCGGTGACACAAAAATCTTCGATCCTTCTTTGATTTATTCCTGCACAAGGCAGGCACGACGACCAGCACAACATGCTGTTACCTTCCGTGGCATCCAGATTTGTAATCTCCCTTCTGAATCAACGCAGCTCGGACGGAGGCGTTGATCCTTCCAGTACTTCGTTGTGAACTAATATCCGAAAAAAATGTTTCTTTTTATTTGTAAATAGGCAACAATAGATTACGTAGCCATTTAGTATTGACTTAGTTTCGTGCGTAGTTTGCCTGCGACACTGTTGTTACAACAGAACTTTGAGTTTTCATTTTTGTTTCAACACCCCTAGCACTTTTTTTTTTTCTTTGCCAAACAAAAATATATAAAGTGCACTTTATACGCCAAATGCACCCTGAAAATTTAATGCTAGAAGCATTATTTTAAAGACAAATCGAAATTCGATTGGGTATACATTCAACACAACAACGCCGCCTGTACTTTCCATGTCATTGTCTTGTTCCTTTTTAGGCTACAGAGGCCAAGGCCAGTTACAGAAAATACACTTAGAGCCGACTAACCCAAAAATCTGCCAGACGGTGCATGTCAGCGTATCTCTTCCGGTATATTCTTACAATCGTATGACATTTTCAGGAACTGTGATGTGGCAAACTAAAACCAAGGACATGACACAATAATGGAATACATCTGGTTCTGATTCAGCCTTCGAAGTAAATAAGCTCAGAAACGTTCGGGAAATAATGATGGGAGTCATACAGAATGTTTTTCTATTCAAGAACATTCAGAAGCTGTTTTAGTCTGAGTCAAAACAATTCAACAGTGGATCCTAGAATGGGTGATACACCTTTGGGGAAGGGAGGTTGATTCAGGCGTAGTGATTCTGTGATTGATTATTTGATTGATGCATATGTGATTTGCTTACTAACCCTCTGTTGACCTAATTTTCTGAGTCTTGTCTAGTACTCTATAATTTCAGCAGCAATCATAAGTGATAATTTGCAAACTCCTTGTAAGGGTCACTACAGCTTAACCGAGATGGCAGCATATAATAATCTATTAGGCAAGACCATCTCAGACTTTGCTGCTCATGAGGCAGGTTTGAGTGGGATTGAGCTAGATATATATGTCTCTGGTTTGTTGAATGCCAAATCTCAACTAGAAAGTAATGTAGGTGTCCAAGGGAGGGAAGCAGATTCTATAGATTGGTTTTTTAGAAGTATAGAAATATGTCAGGCTTGCAAATTTACAGGCATTAAACTGCTAGAGTGTGTTGCAGAGAAGGTCAAGGAAGATTGGGAGTGGCAACTGGAGTGTGTCCAGATGGAACAGCATGCAATAGCTAAAGGTTTTAAAAAGGCGGTTGAACGGGCTCAGTGGAACCAGAAAGCCTTTGCTGGCGAGCCTTCCCGAGAATTATGGATGTTCACAACCCCAAAGCCAGACACTTCCATGTCAGCCAAAAATGCCATGTCAAATACTAGTATCAGTCACTTAGGATCAGTAATTGAAGAAAGATCCCTTACCCCACCAGAATCTGGAAATGAAAACCCTGGTAGAGAATGTGAGATCCTTGGCAGCTGTCAAGAGATCAAAACTAGTGAGCCTGCAACTGCAGTGACCACTAGTGGGCTAGCTACCACAAAACTTGAGTTAACTCAGGGTGGTGATTTCTGTCAAGATGGTCATTCCTTGGCAGAAATAAAAAGTGTTATTCCCAAAACCAACCCCATTTTAGATAATATAACTTTATCTAGAAGCTTGCACAGCAAGGAAACTTTGAAGAAGGTAGGTGGCGAGACAGAAGACTTCAGCTCCACGCTGCAGATAGTGTCTTGTAAAGCGGAGTCTGTTTATGTCCATGCTCCCACTACTTATTCTCACACGCAGTCAGTAGAAAGTCATGTGCTAGTTAAAGACATAGATTTTTCCAGTAAGTCGAGTGATATCCTAGAGTTTACTGAGAGAAGCAAAAATGCATCTCAGTCCTGCTTACAAGTTAGGGAAAAAGAGTCTCAGGCCTTAGATAAGTCCTTGAGGTCTCAGGGTATGTTGTTGTGTCCCCTCAGAATCAAGGGCCAGCACAACTTTGACTACCAAGAAAATGAGTCTCATGCTTCTGAAAAGCCACTGAGATCTCATGGTATGTTGTTGTGTCCCCTCATAATCAAGGGCCAGCACAACTTTGACTACCAAGAAAATGAGTCTCATGCTTCTGATAAGCCACTGAGATCTCAGGGTATGTTGTTGTGTCCCCTCAGAACCAAGGGCAAGCACAACTCTGACAACCCGACGACTGCAAATAAGCAGGTCATGAGAGACCAAAGTCTCGCATCTTGGTCCAATCCAAGATGAGCCAACCAAAGCATTTGTGGACACCTCTTCTGAAAAGAGTTGTGTGTTCCACCAAGACTAGACCGATAGCTAGGCAGACTGCTAAAAAGCTAACTAGGTCTACTGAGAACCCCTTAAAGAGTAAACTCCTTAAGCTCAGGTCTTTTGCCAGTTTAGTTAGGACCATTAATGATCCCAACCCTAAATCTGGTGAGGCTTATGCCAAATCCTCTGCAACCAGGCCAGAAACTTCAGTCTGTGCCAGTGCAGCCAAGAGGAGGAAGAACCCTTCCTTTACTTCATCATCAGAAGAAACCCACAAGACCCAGTCTACGGTTGAGACTGTAGGGTCTGTACACTGTCGTAAGCAGCGCTTACCTTTTCTTCCATGTAAATCCTCCCAGATAGTTTCATGGATAAGACGCACTCAGACAGGTATTTTGAACATTGAACTGATCTTTCCTTCATGCCATCTTTTCTTTGTTAAGATTGTTTCTATTCAGAGAAGCAGACAGTCCGCCTTGACTTTCTCTGGGAAAAGACTTTGGTATGTTAGTCGCAGTCGGTCATATCCGCTGGGACGGGGCTACAAATCCCAGTCAGTTGTTAAGGGAAATTTTTTGTTCCTATTGAGATCCCATAGCAGATTAATTAGGGGATAATTTAGCAGGTGGATTGTAGTTAGCAGAAACAGTATCCAGGCCAGTTTAAGTTTGATATGTAAATATCAAACTTATCTTCGTTGGGCATATGTGACGAGCTGGTCTGGACAGCTGTTTCTGTCCATTTAAAAAGTGCTTTGTTTAGATAATACTATTACCAAAGTTCTAAACATTTTCCTATTGCTTTTAATTAGCATAATAACACTGGACTAATTAAGAAATTTCCTTACCTTTTTCTTAATGCTTTATTGTAGCAAAATTATAATTAAAGAGTTGAAAGGTAATATAGGCGAAGAGTAGGGCAAGGGGGACTGAAGAGTTACTTCCTCCTGACTTCCTGTTCCCTTTTCAATTCAGAAATTGACCGGTTCAGACCTAAAGTTGTTAGTCTGCCTGTGGTCCAATTTTCTGTTAGAATTCCCTGCCAGGGGTGAGTTAAAAGAATAAGTTTAATTTGATGTATTGCTGCTTATTCCTCTGAATAAATTTTACAGGTTAAATTCTGAAATTTAATGCCCACATGGCTCAAAAACTATGATAAATTTTTTTTATCCTTACTAACCACGTTTATGATCTCGTATGTACATGTATGAAAACATATGAGCTATTTGATGATTGAATTAACGTTATTTGCTACTAGAAACGTGCATTGGTATTTTTAATAATTATACTTATATTAATTAAGTGATAATTATGTCCTCATGTGAAATCTCAGCCAGTTCCTGTTTCCAGCTTAGACAATTAAAAATAGGAATGAAGTGTATATTCATTATACCTAATCCCTTCTATGTTGATTTTACCTCATGGTGATATTAGCTTAATAAATCACTGCCTTGCTTTAATTTAGATTTAGTCCAGATAATTCTGAGACTAGTTTAAGAGCTTGGAAAGTGAATAACACAGTGAGGCTGAATTTAATATTCACACTGTCAGAAAAGAAGAAGAGAGATGTATGGCCCATGCTTGTAATTATTATTGTTGTAGATATATTTCCCTATTACTAGGAATACATTTCAGTTCTACAGCAGGTGGCCTTACAAATGTAATAATTATATTTCACCCCTCACCACTTCTAAACTCTGCTGAATAAGATTAGCACATGTGTGGATTTAGATTTAAACTGGAGTGAGTGTTGTATATTTTATGTTAATACTGTGACAGATGGAAAGCCCATTGTCAACTATGATTGTATTTTGACATTTATCCCAGCACCCAGTATATTGATGGAGATATGTCAATCCCATTTGTTTTCAAACAGTGCAAAGCACCTGTTATGAGTTCCTGGTCTTGGTAAACTCACTCCCTGCTTCTCATTCATTGTGATGTGAACCCATGTGGTTAAAATGAGAATATTGTGAAATATGACTGTGTATGTCTGTGTGTGTAAGCATGTTAACCCTTCAAAGGAGTACTAGTGTGCAGACATCAGAACAATTTACACTGAGGAATGTCCTTTCTTTTTGTGTGCTGTAAACTCTTGTTCTTGAGAGTATTCATGAAACTGGTTTCCTAAATATTTCCCCATCAGGATTATGGACCATGTTCTGTACACATTCCCATTCTATACCAGTAGAATGTGAACACCTGTTACTATCCTACTCCATATATATGTGTGTAGTGTAACAGTTTAAAGACTGGAGGTATTGTTGTCTCCAGTTAGAACCTTCCTGACTGTTTGTATAAGGACTGTTCTATTGTTCTAGTTCCAGATTGTAGTCCAGAAGTAGATCCTAAGCTTAGCTGCAGATACCCGATTGTCCGGACTGGACTGGAAGATTCGGCCTGCCTGATGTGTCACCGAGGCCTAGCCAGAAGCTGACATAAGCTACAGCTAAGTGGACAGTTGACCACTATCTTTTTATAACCGGATTTTATATCCACAGCCATTTAGTTATCATTTGAATTTATATTGATTTGAAAATCCTAATAAATGTTAGTTTTAATGTTCCTACAGTTTTATGGAGTTTCATTTTAACTGTAAACATTGTCAGTGAACTTAAGAACATTTAAATATACAATCTTAATTACAGCAGGGAATAAGATGTGGGCAAACCCCGAATCCTCTCATTTAACCAGCAAGGCTGGGGTTACTATAAGACTATATGATGACTCACTGTTTGTAATTCCCTCTGTAAAGGGCACATAGTGCATTCGCTAGTTAAAGCGAAGTTACCCGCCACAGATTGGGGATCTCGTCCCGGCATAGAACCCACTCACAGAGTGGGGATTCTCGTCTCGGAACTTGTCACCTCACTCACAAAGTGAATAATAGGACTGAAATCTATATTATATATGTTTTCTTGTCTTGATATTGTTCCTGGTTATCCCTAGACAACAGCATATTTTTTTTTAAATTTTGTGTTCAAGTGTTTAACCATCTATGAATTTATTTTATGGCATATACTTAAAGAACACTGGGAGCTCAGAGTCATTAGTTACTAGTTTGCCTGTTAAAGTTAGCAAAAATTAACTTAGGTAATTATGTAACTGAAATTTACAAATAGTTTAAATGTTCACTGACTTTAGGAAATCAAAATATATAATTGGCTAGGACAATTTTAAATCCCAAAAATAATGGTTGCCCATAAGGGTAAGGATTTGTTAAAATGGATTGACAATTGCATTGCTATTTTTTTTTTTTTTGATTCTGTGATTGATTATTTGATTGATGCATATGTGATTTGCTTACTAACCCTCTGTTGACCTAATTTTCTGAGTCTTGTCTAGTACTCTATAATTTCAGCAGCAATCATAAGTGATAATTTGCAAACTCCTTGTAAGGGTCACTACAGCTTAACCGAGATGGCAGCATATAATAATCTATTAGGCAAGACCATCTCAGACTTTGCTGCTCATGAGGCAGGTTTGAGCTAGATATATATGTCTCTGGTTTGTTGAATGCCAAATCTCAACTAGAAAGTAATGTAGGTGTCCAAGGGAGGGAAGCAGATTCTATAGATTGGTTTTTTAGAAGTATAGAAATATGTCAGGCTTGCAAATTTACAGGCATTAAACTGCTAGAGTGTGTTGCAGAGAAGGTCAAGGAAGATTGGGAGTGGCAACTGGAGTGTGTCCAGATGGAACAGCATGCAATAGCTAAAGGTTTTAAAAAGGCGGTTGAACGTGCTCAGTGGAACCAGAAAGCCTTTGCTGGCGAGCCTTCCCGAGAATTATGGATGTTCACAACCCCAAAGCCAGACACTTCCATGTCAGCCAAAAATGCCATGTCAAATACTAGTATCAGTCACTTAGGATCAGTAATTGAAGAAAGATCCCTTACCCCACCAGAATCTGGAAATGAAAACCCTGGTAGAGAATGTGAGATCCTTGGCAGCTGTCAAGAGATCAAAACTAGTGAGCCTGCAACTGCAGTGACCACTAGTGGGCTAGCTACCACAAAACTTGAGTTAACTCAGGGTGGTGATTTCTGTCAAGATGGTCATTCCTTGGCAGAAATAAAAAGTGTTATTCCCAAAACCAACCCCATTTTAGATAATATAACTTTATCTAGAAGCTTGCACAGCAAGGAAACTTTGAAGAAGGTAGGTGGCGAGACAGAAGACTTCAGCTCCACGCTGCAGATAGTGTCTTGTAAAGCGGAGTCTGTTTATGTCCATGCTCCCACTACTTATTCTCACACGCAGTCAGTAGAAAGTCATGTGCTAGTTAAAGACATAGATTTTTCCAGTAAGTCGAGTGATATCCTAGAGTTTACTGAGAGAAGCAAAAATGCATCTCAGTCCTGCTTACAAGTTAGGGAAAAAGAGTCTCAGGCCTTAGATAAGTCCTTGAGGTCTCAGGGTATGTTGTTGTGTCCCCTCAGAATCAAGGGCCAGCACAACTTTGACTACCAAGAAAATGAGTCTCATGCTTCTGAAAAGCCACTGAGATCTCATGGTATGTTGTTGTGTCCCCTCAGAATCAAGGGCCAGCACAACTTTGACTACCAAGAAAATGAGTCTCATGCTTCTGATAAGCCACTGAGATCTCAGGGTATGTTGTTGTGTCCCCTCAGAACCAAGGGCAAGCACAACTCTGACAACCCGACGACTGCAAATAAGCAGGTCATGAGAGACCAAAAGTCTCGCATCTTGGTCCAATCCAAGATGAGCCAACCAAAGCATTTGTGGACACCTCTTCTGAAAAGAGTTGTGTGTTCCACCAAGACTAGACCGATAGCTAGGCAGACTGCTAAAAAGCTAACTAGGTCTACTGAGAACCCCTTAAAGAGTAAACTCCTTAAGCTCAGGTCTTTTGCCAGTTTAGTTAGGACCATTAATGATCCCAACCCTAAATCTGGTGAGGCTTATGCCAAATCCTCTGCAACCAGGCCAGAAACTTCAGTCTGTGCCAGTGCAGCCAAGAGGAGGAAGAACCCTTCCTTTACTTCATCATCAGAAGAAACCCACAAGACCCAGTCTACGGTTGAGACTGTAGGGTCTGTACACTGTCGTAAGCAGCGCTTACCTTTTCTTCCATGTAAATCCTCCCAGATAGTTTCATGGATAAGACGCACTCAGACAGGTATTTTGAACATTGAACTGATCTTTCCTTCATGCCATCTTTTCTTTGTTAAGATTGTTTCTATTCAGAGAAGCAGACAGTCCGCCTTGACTTTCTCTGGGAAAAGACTTTGGTATGTTAGTCGCAGTCGGTCATATCCGCTGGGACGGGGCTACAAATCCCAGTCAGTTGTTAAGGAGAAATTTTTTGTTCCTATTGAGATCCCATAGCAGATTAATTAGGGGATAATTTAGCAGGTGGATTGTAGTTAGCAGAAACAGTATCCAGGCCAGTTTAAGTTTGATATGTAAATATCAAACTTATCTTCGTTGGGCATATGTGACGAGCTGGTCTGGACAGCTGTTTCTGTCCATTTAAAAAGTGCTTTGTTTAGATAATACTATTACCAAAGTTCTAAACATTTTCCTATTGCTTTTAATTAGCATAATAACACTGGACTAATTAAGAAATTTCCTTACCTTTTTCTTAATGCTTTATTGTAGCAAAATTATAATTAAAGAGTTGAAAGGTAATATAGGCGAAGAGTAGGGCAAGGGGGACTGAAGAGTTACTTCCTCCTGACTTCCTGTTCCCTTTTCAATTCAGAAATTGACCGGTTCAGACCTAAAGTTGTTAGTCTGCCTGTGGTCCAATTTTCTGTTTGAATTCCCTGCCAGGGGTGAGTTAAAAGAATAAGTTTAATTTGATGTATTGCTGCTTATTCCTCTGAATAAATTTTACAGGTTAAATTCTGAAATTTAATGCCCACATGGCTCAAAAACTATGATAAATTTTTTTATCCTTACTAACCACGTTTATGATCTCGTATGTACATGTATGAAAACATATGAGCTATTTGATGATTGAATTAATGTTTATTTGCTACTAGAAACGTGCATTGGTATTTTTAATAATTATACTTATATTAATTAAGTGATAATTATGTCCTCATGTGAAATCTCAGCCAGTTCCTGTTTCCAGCTTAGACAATTAAAAATAGGAATGAAGTGTATATTCATTATACCTAATCCCTTCTATGTTGATTTTACCTCATGGTGATATTAGCTTAATAAATCACTGCCTTGCTTTAATTTAGATTTAGTCCAGATAATTCTGAGACTAGTTTAAGAGCTTGGAAAGTGAATAACACAGTGAGGCTGAATTTAATATTCACACTGTCAGAAAAGAAGAAGAGAGATGTATGGCCCATGCTTGTAATTATTATTGTTGTAGATATATTTCCCTATTACTAGGAATACATTTCAGTTCTACAGCAGGTGGCCTTACAAATGTAATAATTATATTTCACCCCTCACCACTTCTAAACTCTGCTGAATAAGATTAGCACATGTGTGGATTTAGATTTAAACTGGAGTGAGTGTTGTATATTTTATGTTAATACTGTGACAGATGGAAAGCCCATTGTCAACTATGATTGTATTTTGACATTTATCCCAGCACCCAGTATATTGATGGAGATATGTCAATCCCATTTGTTTTCAAACAGTGCAAAGCACCTGTTATGAGTTCCTGGTCTTGGTAAACTCACTCCCTGCTTCTCATTCATTGTGATGTGAACCCATGTGGTTAAAATGAGAATATTGTGAAATATGACTGTGTATGTCTGTGTGTGTAAGCATGTTAACCCTTCAAAGGAGTACTAGTGTGCAGACATCAGAACAATTTACACTGAGGAATGTCCTTTCTTTTTGTGTGCTGTAAACTCTTGTTCTTGAGAGTATTCATGAAACTGGTTTCCTAAATATTTCCCCATCAGGATTATGGACCATGTTCTGTACAATGTAATTTGAAATCGCATTTTCAGTATGGGAGGAAAGGGGGGGCAGGGACCGACCAACGTACATGGGACAGGATATAATGATTTCTTGAGTAGAAGTACTGAGGGGGGAGAGCTGGCCGGGGACCCGGGTTTTTTTCAGGAGGCTGTATAAAAGCGACGTTTTTGCAAAGGATAAAGTAGATGGGGACAAAAAATTTTTGATGTGAAAGAGGGTCATTCATTTTTTATTATCTTTAACTGTCACAAAAAACTGGCAGGGAAAAAAAGGAGAGGGGGGAAAGAAGGAGAAGCGGAGGGGGAAAAAGGAAAGGAATGAAAAATGAAAAGAGGGAAGAAAAGGAAATTTCGTTGGGAGTTAGGGAATCTTTAAATGTTTTTTGCGCATAATAAAATTTTGGTTGGGTGTATTTTTATGCATGTTTAAATGTTGAAATGCCCACCGGGATATAAGTTAAGCTTAAAATATATGATTGTAAATTTGGGGTCGTAGGGTTGCGAATGCGTTTTGGAAGCCCGGGGGGGGGGTTCGATCCACATGTGAATTTATTTGCGCTGGTTTTAAAGTGGACCCAGAGCTGACCCTTTTTGGAGCCGGCAAGCATTGAAGCAAATTTGCCTAGAAAAAAAACAACATTTTTTTAAAAAATGCGGGGGGTTCGGGAAGTCCGTAAAGAATAGCAACGGGGGGGTTTGCTGGGGGGTTTTTGTGTAGTGTCATGCTTTAGCGTGCGTGTGTATTATATTTTATGTGCCGTGCGTAAGTATGTATGTTATAATGGTGAGGGTGTGTTTTAGGTAGTGTGTATTTTTGGTTTGGTTTTTGGTTTCCCAGTTAGCAGTAAAAAAGAATCAAATTTTAAATTTGGGCCCAAAACGAAAAATATCCTGAGCAAGCATCTCTTCCAACGGGCCCCTTTTATTAAAGCAGCGGTTCTTAGCCCCTTTGGGGCAATACCCTTTTTGGGGGGAAAACCCTTTTAATGGTGGGCCCAAAAACCACCGGAAAGCAATATTTTTTTACGGTTTTGAAGAAGTAAAGAAAAAAAATTGTATATTTTTGGGGATCGCCCCAGCGAGGAAAATGTTGAAAGGTCGCCCAAATAAGGAATGTATGAAAGGGTTTGCCACAACACGAGGAACTGATGAAAGGTTCGCCCCAAAAACCCAGGAAAATGTATGAAAATTCCCACAACACGAG
>CAJHNH020000302.1:0-5000 GCA_905116865.2 Candidula unifasciata
AAATGTAAAATGTTTGATATTAAATGAAATTATTTGTTTTCACTCAGCCAAAATATGATTTGGGACTGGGGGAAATGATGCCCAAATATGTGCAGGCCTCAGAGAGAATGTTGGGTGTATAGAATTCACTGTCACTGAAGATAATATTCAGGACAGCGTGCACATATATAATGTTTTCAGCACATAACCTGCTCCACGTGGTCATGTATATCTAAATGTCAGCCAACTCGAAGTCTGAGTGTGAAGACGGACAACAGACTTAGAAAGTCAACTATCATGACATAGCATTTGAGGGAAGGCCAGGATATGTGACGCCCATGTAAGACAAAAGACCTTCCAGGACTAGACTGGAGAGGATGTGGATATGAGGAGGAGTGATGGGCTATATCTTATTACTATATCCTATTGTTATATGTTGTATTAATTGATACATGTATTCTTAGTGTAAGTCAAGATACTACACGTATGTGTTTTGTTTCCATGATTACAGCGCCCATGTGACGATCAGTCCATGAAGTAGCCTACATTGTGTTAGACTCGGCCAGCTGGGAACGAGGTGGAGAACGAGGTGGAGAACGAGGTGGGGATGAAGTGGAGAATAAGCTGAAACAGGCAGACAACAGGCAAGGAAGAGTTGGACAAGCTTGACAGTTCCTCACGGCTGTCAGAGGCTTATAAGTTGAGTTAACCCCTTTATGTTAACCTTTTATCATCATTATCATACCACTCTAAACCCCGAGCTGTTTGTCTCGCTGAAGCGTAGTACTTTCATTACCAGTCACTGTTTGTTGTAAATCAACAAACTGGGAATTTCATTGTAGTAATAAAAGCTGTATGTCAAGTTTTAAAACTACATAGTTTGTTTAAATTCCAAATGTCTGTTCTTACATGTTTAAGTAAACTGTTAAGATAGAATACCATTTGGTGGGGGCTCAAATAATATAATAATTCTTTAATTATTCATAATAAAACCGGGAGAAGGTAGATGACGGAGGAATCACTTGCCCTGTCTAATTATTCATTAAGTATGATAGACATCTAAAATTCCTTGCCTTCTCTTGTGGGTACCAAGTGCAGCTAATGTTAAAGTACTTAACGAGCCAATATGGTTGTTTTCTTGGGTATCCAGGACTTTGTCTGAGAGCAACATAGCTCAGATTATAGTTCCGTTAATCTGGTGGAGGGAATGTGTTGAGAGGAACATTCCTAATCAACAACATAAACATTTAAACCACCGTCACGTCACAGTTGTGGATAGACATGACTACCAGCGCCTCACGGCCTAGCCTAGACAGAAAGAAAAAAAAAGAAATAACCCTACATTCGGTCTTAGTGATACATTTCTCTCTCTCTTTTTCTCTCTCTCTCTCTCTCTCTCTCTCTCTCTCTCTCTCTCTCTCTCTCTTCTGCTGTCAGTCCGTCCATCCATCCGTCCCGTCCATCTGTCTGTCCGTCTGTTTATCTGTCTATCTACCTCATCTACCCTCGTGAGCCACAATCTTCTTCTCTAAGTCATTTTAAGAATGTTTTTGTCTTTTACTTTTCTCTATCTTGTCGCTATCTTGCGCTACTACTGCACATGTCTTGTTCAGAAGTCCTAATTGAAAACCATACATGTATGAACTGATACAGTTATTAAACGCAATCACGCATACATCCCGCGGGCCGAATGCATTGATTTTGATGCCGTATTATTTAGTCAAACGTGAAATACTGTTGCAAGTTATCTATTATGTACTTTTGTAGTGGATGAAATATCAGTTCACTTCATGTTGTTAGGTGTAAATGCATCGTTGAATTTTATACTGTATCCCGATTGTGTGCGTGCGCATGCGTGGTGAGTATGATTTTTCGTGTGTGTGTGTGCGTGTGCGTGTTTGAATGATGTAAACTAGTAAAATATGATTTGATGGAGAGAGATGGTGTGTGTGTGTGTGTGTTTGAATGATGCAAACTAATAAAATATGATTTAGTGGAGAAGAGATGACCATGTTCAATTCATGTATTTCAAATATTACCCCGCCTGACCAGTGACCCTCTAGGTAGCTAGGTTACCATCTACCACATACTGTTGGTAGCTAGGTTACCATCTACCACATACTGTTGGTAGCTAGGTTACCATCTACCACATACTGTTGGCAGCTAGGTTACCATCTACCACATACTGTTGGCAGCTAGGTTACCATCTACCACATACTGTTGGCAGCTAGGTTACCATCTACCACATACTGTTGGTAGCTAGGTTACCATCTACCACATACTGTTGGTTTGTCGTGTTGGTGAAATTACTAGCTCATGCTCTGGGGTCCTCGGGTTCGTGTGTTCAAATCCTCTTTAATACAGGGTCATTTTGTTTATTTATTGTTTCTAGTGCGTTAAGCCCCACGTACGTATATCTGAATATCATTACTAGGAAATTTCATAGGAAGGACAAGCAGACGCAAAGATGTTGATCGTATTGAAAGTACCGATTAATGGAAATAAATAGCCTACGGTATATAAACAGACAAAATCACACACACACACACACACACATACACACACACACACACATCTGTGTTAAAAAAAGAAGACGAGATTTTTATAGGAGCTGTCATAGATTTTAAAAAAAAACAACAACAACAACTAAAAAGCGTTTATTTCAGAAACAATTTTAAAAAACCTTCAAAAGATTTCATTAAAAAAAGAACAGATAACATGTCTGGGCCATTAGACTAAAGTGCATTGGTGAGGACACCGAGCACAGAGAGCTCCCAACCGCCCTCGCACACAAGCACACACACACATACACACATACACACGTACAAGCACCCACTCTTCTCAGAGGTATCTGTAGAATGAGAAAAATAGGAAGAGGACGAAGAAAAAGAACAATAAAAAGAAATACAAAAAAGAAGAAAAAGAAGAACAAAAAGAAGAAGAACTAACGAACGAACGAACTTTATTTTCATATGGTCACAACTTGGGTTTGTCTTACATTAGGCGCGTCAAAACATTCATCTTTCACACAGTTATTGTATTTTATCAATAAAGCAAGTAATGTTCAAATAAATATGCATACTGTGAATTGAAGAAAAAGAAGAAGAAGAAGAAGAAGAAGAAGAAGAAGAAGAAGAGAAGAAGAAGAAGAAGAAGAAGAAGAAGAAGAAGAAGAAGAAGAAAAAGAAGAAAAAGAAGAAAAAGAAGAAGAAGAAGAAGAAGAAGAAGAAGAAGAAGAAGAAGAAGAAGAAGAAGAAGAAGAAGAAGAAGAAGAAGACGAAGAAGAAGAAGAAGAAGAAGAAGAAGAAGAAAGACACGGAAAAAAAGGAGGAGGAGGAGGATGAGGAGAAGAAGAAGAAGAATGAGGAGGAGGAGGAGGAGGAGGAGGAGAAGAAGAAGAAGAAGAAGAAGAAGAAGAAGAAGAAGAAGAAGAAGAAGAAGAAGAAGAAAAAGAAAAAGAAAAAGAAAAAGAAAAAGAAGAAGAAGAAGAAGAAGAAGAAGAAGAAGAAGAAGAAAAGGAAAAAAAGGAAGAAAAGCAGAATAATAATAGTAATAATAAAAAGAAGAAGACGATATGCCCACATTCACAGTGACACATATACATTATTTTCATATCTGGTTCTGTGCCTTAGGCGTCCTTTGAAGACGAAATGGAAATACTGTTGAAAAAGATGACGGTAACGACACGGGCGATAATTTAACGATCTTGCCAAGGGAGTCAAACCATAAAACGAAGTGGGTTAATGGAAATTCGCTGTTGTTTCGGGAGAGTCGTTTATCCGCTTGTTATGTTCGTTTCTCGTATTTCGTGTGTGGCGTCAATTTTTAATCGCTTTGTGTGAGTTCCCGCTGAGCTGACGATTAGACACACAGCGTTAGCGATGAGAATTAGAATGATAGACAAGGGATTGCGGCAGTGTTTGTACATTGATATATGATCAGACAATGGCAGCCTTCAAAACTATAACTAAGTCGTCCCCTTTGTGGGGTAAAAGTTTTCGGTTTTTTAAAGTCCTACCTTGGCAGTTCCGGGGTCCTAATATACCCTAACGGTTTTCGGGACCTCTCAACGGGTGATTCTCATCCGTATGGTGACCCTTTGAGTCCCCGGCTGTTTGATGTCCTGATGGGGTAAATCTTACTTGCTTGCAGCCTTAAATGGGTACAAGGTCAAGTCACGGGAAGTAAAGGCGACCAGAATAATGTTGACCAAATGCGCCATCATTAGTCATTAAACAAATTAGTCACATATGCTCGATGCACCACTGTCTTGTAAAGGGATCGTTACTCTTTACTAAATAATAAAGTAATGCCATATGATAGAGAGGTTAGTTGCGTATCCTTTACAGGACGTTGCAGAACCAACTCCAACAGCCCCTGGCTGTTGTGTGGTTTTTCTAGGCAAATTTACGTCCAGTAGTTTGCCATTGCCCCTGGACGGTCGGCCCCCTGATACCACTGTCGAAACCAATGCAAGGCGCATGGCCCGCAGCTGGGATCGAACCCGGCATCCCGGCATTACGAAGCGTTCGGATCGACTTAGCCACAGAGCCGACATATAGTAGAGAACAATTGTAAAATCTGACGAAAGATGTGCAACTGAGATTTAGAGCAGAATATGCCAGGCGAATATAGCATTCCGAAATACAAAAAGTGGGGGTGGGGGGGGGGTGTGAGTGGGAGAGGGGGGGGGGTGTAACAGATTTCTCTCTTTTATCATCATCATCATCGGAATTGACTGAATATACGAAAGACTGAAATCGATGGCAAGACATGGGCAGTTACGCCGCTGGACATGCCTGACGATGATGAGGTGAGAGAGCAGACTGTATATATGTACATATGCCAGTCAGTCAATGAGTTAATCAATCAATCAGATGCTGTCGCCACAATACGTGAATTAGATCTTTGTCCCGGACATCTGTTGAGCTAAAGAACTACAAAGTAGTTCACGATCTTCGCGGTGCTACGGAATTCGTGCACTGTGCTGAGATTCTTCGGACTTTAGACTTGAGTTAGAA
>CAJHNH020000302.1:10000-37893 GCA_905116865.2 Candidula unifasciata
TGCAAAGACTTCATCCCATCTGAGAAAATGCTTAAAGATTTTAAATCCGAAAAGGTTTACGCTGTGTCTTCCACTGGTTCCAGTGAGAATGACAGTGAAGAGTTTAATCTAGAGCTTTTGATGTGAAGCAAGTACAGTGTTACACTTTATTTGGCATTTTCTGGCATATATTTGGGTAATGGTTTGGCATAAAATAAAGTTTTTTTTTATCTGGAAACCCTGGAATAAGATGTGACAAGGATATAAACAGGAGAAAGAAAATGATGATGATGGTGAAGACGTCGAAGCAGGATGCTGAGAAAGAGAAAAAGGGGTAACTATCTCCTTATACTTATTGTGAATTTTCTTCCAATCTCTATAGGCACTCTTTCAAGTCAAAGCAGAAGTGGCAAACTCCCGATCCATGCACCCCGTCTTAGAAGGCGCAATCACTCCTCTCACCTTAACCAAACTGTCTTTAAACATGAGTGTCAGGCCATGCTGGGACCTACTGTCGTACGATGTTACACTTCTGCCCTGCTTGTATTATTAATTCATGATTCAGTAGAGCAGTGGTTCTTAACCTTTCCAAAGTGGCGACCCTTTAGTGCAGTTCATCGTGTTGTGGCGACCCCCAACCATATAATTTTTGTTGTTGTTGTTGTTGCTACTACATAACTTTAGTGAGTGTGTGTTTTCTAGTGGTCTTTGCCAACCCTTGCAAAAGGGTCGTTTGATCCACAAAAGGGTCTCTACGTATGAGTTGAGAACCGCTGCCGTAGAGCTTCCACGTCATCAGTGTGTGTGTGCGTGCGTGCACGTGTGTGTGTGTGTGTGTGTGTGTAAGTGTGTGAATCTTTCCTCTGCAGTGATGACACAGTGTACGGGGTTTGCATCTGTCTCCCTAAAGTATGCACCGTCGATTTCGTTTTTTGCACACAACCGGATTTTCAAACCCAGCCATTTCTATCATTATTTATAAATGTCTACAGCAAACCTATCCATTTGTTTATTATCTTTTGTTTCTATTGCTACGTTGCTTTCAGTTTTTTTTTTTTTTAAGGGACGTTAAAACAATACAGTCTGTGACAAGGAAATTTGATGTGGGGGGGGGGGAGGGGGGGGGGAATAAAAACACGTATTGTACAGTTGAGAGTTGCATGTTTAAAGTTTGAACAACGCATCAACATCAGAGCACATAGGTAGTAGTAACCCATAAATGCTCCGTTGTTCTTCTAACTCAAGCCTGAGTCCGAAAAAGCTCAGCACAGTGCACAGGCTCTATAGCACCGGCGAGGATCCTGAAATACTTTGGTTAGATTTTTAACTCAAAATTTTGCCCTGGCAGCTCCGTCAGGCTACTCTTTTTGATTTCCAACTGCCAAGAGATTCCTTACGTGCGCAGCAATACACACGGGCGTACGATCCCACTACCCAGATTCCAGGGTAAATTACTAGAAAACCAAGTGAAATAATTCCAGCCCTTACAGGGGATTAATTTTAAACCCGTAACCTCTAGCACTCGAGGCGGACACAATGCCTCGAGACCAAACAGCCCTGTTGTTTAGTTGCATATATCGGCTGTATTGGCCGATACAGATTCCATTGCCTAAGAAAAAATTATTTTGAAATTATTTTGTAATTTCTTGTTACTGTTTACTATTTAATACAAATACGCCACACGGTTTAGGTCTCAAATATAGGGGGAAAAGATCGCTCGCTGCTTGCTTACGCCATTACTGCAGAAACAATTATAAATCGAAGCTACCAGTTACTACTACTGTAATCCTAGCTGCACACTAGCGAAGCGACGACGAGGAAAATATCAGTCACTTCAACGTAATCTTTACCTACTAACGCCTATTTATTCAAATCGTGATTTTTTTTTTTTTTTTTTACAAATCGAAAAACCGTTTTGGAATTCTTAGTTTTAGGTCCAAACATTTGAATTTGACATACACTTTTCATGAGATCTAAAATACTAATTCGGAAGCCGCCATGATGTAGCGACTAGCGCTTGGTTATAGGTCCGAAGGTAATGGGTTCAAATCCTTATGGAGTCGGTCTTTTTTTTTTTCAAACTAACTTGGTTGCCAGGTGGACCTAGCCTTCAAAGAGTACCAGGTAAAGTCCTGGGAAATTAGGTGTTCTACTTCTTGCTCTTCGAGCCAATTCCATCGTAGACACATCCTGGTGTTGTAGTTCCTCTGATGTCATCTTTCCATATTGTTCTCGGTCTACCTTGTGCTGTATGTTTTTCTCCTCCTTTGGGTATGCCTTCTATGTTATTTAGTCTAAAAGCATTCTCTCTAAGTGTGAAAATCATTCGACTTGTATATGTAGGTAATTTAGAACTTGTACTGCACCAGCGCCTTCTCTCATGACCTCGTTTCTGAATGTATCTTTTCCGGTCACTCCTGCAGCCCTTCTCAGGTACATCATTTCCTCGGTTACCAGTTTTCTTCTATGGTTTGTTGCAAGTGAGCATTCCTGGCACTGATAGCATAGAGTGCGAATGAATTTGCTTTTTATTTTTTATTTTTAATGTTGAATTTTATTTTTGTTCGGGGACACGCAGGCGTCGATGGAAATAAAAGAGCTGATAGGTTGGCTAGAACCGTTACCACTACTGACGGTCAGCCTATGGATCATGCTGATATTATTAATGCCCTCGGAAAAATGGGTAGGATAGAGGACTATGGGGGCAGTGAATCCACATCACTCGCCAAAGTGGCAGACTAGGGAATTAAGATCAGCATAGCAAAAAAACTAGACGCACACCAGACGACTTGTTAAACAACATAGAACTGGTACTATTACCCATCGGACATTGGGATTCATACTGAGGGGAGGATCTGAGCACCTGTGGACATGTCCGGAGTGCAATGATGATAACACAACTAACTAACTAACTGACTAACTAACTAACTAACTGAATTTACTTTGTATGAGATAATTCTTTATGGTGATTGGGATCGTCTTTTCATGTTAAAGAGGAATAGATGTGCCAATACTGTGTTTGTTTCACCGCATTTAAGACGCTTCTGTTCTGATCTATTACAGAAGAAAGACGGACGTATCGAGATAGCTGTGTTTGATTGAATAGGTTCTGAACCTGGCGCACCGGTAGAAAAAAAACATAGGCGGTCCATGGACACCCCCCCCCCTCCCCCGCCACCTTTCATCCGAATTTTCTAGAGGCGAAGGAGTGGCCCAGGCTGTATTTAATTTATCAGTGATGATTATGATGACGACGATTATAGTATTAATAATTGCCATTTTTATGATTGCTCAGTTAAACAAGGCTTGAGCTTCCCGCCACTGCAAATATTTTTCTTAAGATGGGCGCTCAAGGGGGTTAAGCCTAGTGTAAAAAAAAAAAAGTAAAGGACCCCTTTCCACGTCATTTGGCGTAGGGGGCATATAGGGCTAGACCTATATTTTTATAGACCTTTCGGCACAAGATGGGTGATGTGGTCAGCATCACGCCGGCCGCCTTTACTTCCCGGGACTGCACCCGGTACCCACTCAAGGCTGGGTCGACCTGGGAACCAAAGTTATTTGTGAAAAAAGTCCGGCTCCACCAGGGAGCGAACCCACGACCTTCCGATCCGCGGCGACTCTAACCCTAGTGTAACTACGCAATAATAATTAAAGCTATTATTATTAGTATCTGATGAATAGCAAATAGAAATAATATATTTGAAACAGTATTTAATGTATTGCATTTATGTTTGGAGTTATTTGCATCTCCTTTACAGGACGTTGCAGAAGCAGCCCAAGCATGTTATGGCTGTTCTAGGCAAATTTACGTTCAGAAGTTTGCCATTGCTTACTAAACGGTCAGCTCATAAGACAACCGTCGAAACCAACGCACAGCGGTCTGTAGCCACATCACCTGCAGCTGGCATCGAACCCTAGCGCACCAGCATTACGAATCGCGTTTGCAACACCTAAGCCAGAAAAGCCCATATTGTCTAAACATATGCTTAGACAGAGAATGTGTATATAGGCCTATTGGGAAATGGGTGGGTTGGGTTGCTCTGCTAAAAAAAAAATAAAAAAAAAATTCGAGCTGATTTGCTAAAAGTGCCTGAACCACCTGTGGGTTGCGACCCTTTTTGAGGGCGAACGACCCTTTCGCAGGGGTCGCCTAAGGCTATTCATTGAAGTTATGAAGTAGTAACAAAAATAATTATGTGTTCTGAAGTCGCCACAACACGAGGAACTGTATTAAAGCGTCGCGGCAATAGGAAGGTTAAGAACCCCTGCCCTATATGCCGGTGCCTGTGTTCTGAACCTAACCCAATGAAAGCCAGGTAGAAATAAAACATGACCTCATAGCACTTCTACGCCTCCGAAAAACACAATTGCAGAGCAAAGAAAACTAAACGAATCCTACATTTATATCCTTCGTTTACAGTAGTTATACGTGACATTTGTGGCATTCATACTTTCGTGCCACCTCGTTACATTTAACCCCATCAAGGCTGTGCCATTATACTGAGGTAAATTTTCTCCTGGTCGGTACAACGTTCAAATGTTAGAGGAAAAACCCCCCAGCATCGCATCGGCATTCTTGCTACCAAAGCATTCTTCTTTTACCTGGAAACGGCGGGAAATATGCATCAGTAATGAAAAGCATCAGACGGGATGCCACTGTTTTCTATTTGGTAGAAAGAAAGATGAGGAGGAGAAAACTGGAGGACATCATGACAGTAGGAAAGTTGGAGGGGGAGGAGAGGCAGAGGGAGACCGAGAGAACAGATGCTGGACGGTTTAACGTCATAGCATGGAAGATCATCTGTGTCAGAGATGACTGCAAGTACACGAGATAGAAGGTTGTGGGTAGACATGACTACCAACGCCACACGACATGCACTTTAAGAAAAAGAAAAAAGAAAGCTCTTTGCAAAATCTCTTTCTTGTTACGCTGTAGAACGTCTTGCGTTGGTTTCGACATTGGCATCGAGTGCTAGCCGTTCAGTAAGCAATGGCAAACTACTAAAGGTACTTCTTCTTCTTTTTCTTCGCGTTTACCGGCTAAAAACTTCGGCGTAAAGTTCTCGCTGTTCGTTCACTACTGGACTTCTAGTCTTTTTCTAGAACCATAGTGTTGCTTGTTTATCTGTTTTACAAATATGACTAATTTACCTGCAGCTGCTGTTTCCTTGCCTCTCAGGCAGATGCACTCAGACTTCGATGTTGTTAGTTATTGTCACATTGTTTTGGCTGGTTTTGTTATCGTGTTGTTGTTGATGAAAGTTTTGTGGAAACTTTCTTTTCCAGCGTCGCCCTCAGAAGGCCGGTTAGCAAGTTGTGTTAGTGGCTTACAGCTTGGCTGTTACATCAACTTATTTTTGGTTGCCGTCCAACATATCTGATTTCAGCAAACCCAGTATTGTTGTGCTACCCAGGCAGCATGATCACTCGCTCGATCTGTTTTGTTGACTGCAAAAGAAAAAGTAGCACCAAAATGTTTGGAATAAAGCGTGCTGCAGAAGCTGCCGGATCAGAAGAGCAGCGCTCTGTTTGCCCACTCCCCACCTTTTCTCCTCCTAGACCGCCACCTAAGCAATTACCCGATGTACCTGGTCATAATATGAAATGTTCCCTTCCTAGTGTAAACAAACTACTGGACGTAAATTTGCCTAGAAAAACCAAAACAGCAACAACAACAAAATGCTGGGGTTGGTTCTGCAACGTCCTGTAAAGGATACGCAACTAACTTAGTATAAGGCTAGTTTTTTCGACGGATCAACATCATGACACGCAGCTACTGTTTTCGTTTTCCAACTGCCGGGGGATCTTTTACGTGTGCAGCAGTACACACAGGCGTCCGATCGCTTTACCCAGAGACCAGGGGGAATTACTAGAAGTTCACGTGAAAAAATCCCAGCCTCAACCAGGGCTTGAACGCGGGACCTGCCTTTGCCAATAAGCTACCCCACACAAAACCGTTCGCACAATGTGAGATGTCAAGTTTGGTGTTAAAGTAACGTTAATCTCCCCAAAAAGAGTAGGTCACTTTTCATTTACAAGTTTGTTAGGCTGCGCTACTTCCCTGAAGGTTACAGGTGTGTCCCGCTCTGTTGTTTGCTTTTTTTGCATTGTCTTGCATTTACGCTTTCATTCCGAGAAAGAGTTTGACTGTGACATAGATTGCAGTACTCTCTAGGGACGTTGTTTTAGGGCAAGTTCCTCCATGTTTTTTTGAGTGTTAAAAGTGCTGAGGTTTTGAAATATAAGACACGCCATATCATCGGCATTGCGGAACACCCCCGTAACCTTGTGCCAAGGTGACAGGTCAGGAGCTACCAATCAGAAGTGAGCTAGTGTGAGTATGGGCGGGGCGTGGTGAGACTAACGTTACGTGTACCCATGTGTTGTATACGCCTCCAATGACTGGTAATTTTAGCGAAGATGATTTCTCTGTCAGTACTGATAAGTCAATTACATTTAGAGCAATAACGGTATACAAAAGGCAGCCGAGGGCGTGGACGTTTCGTTTGTTTACAGTTTTTACATATTACGTGAAAACCTAAACAGTTATTTAGTTAGTTTTTTTTTATTTTTTTAAAGTCCGGCTCCATAGGCGTCCTGAAACAATTATCTCGCCGCTACATCAAGGTGGCAGCCTAGTGTGAATGGGGTCATCAATAAACGTATGACGAGTTGCCTGGTACTGAAACAGTCATTTCCCTAATCCCCGCCTCAGTATACCCTTCAGCATGTGGCAGCTTACAAGACCTAGAGTGTCCTTTCAATAACATTTATTGCCACTACATAAACCTTCTAACTGGCAACGAACGCCAGATCCTCAGTGCCCTTACCCAGGTGATCAGCGACGGGAACCGCCCAGCCCAACATTATCCTCATTCTGTCCCACACTCCACCTTTACCTCCTGCTGCTCCTGCCCTTCACTGCTCGCCACACCTGGCACTTGTAACACAGCCTATCTTATAGCCAGCTATGTCATGGCTACCAAAGCTTTCCCTCCCTTGCAGGTACTGAGTGGAAGCAACCACACGTCTGTTTACCTTTTGTCCCATGTATTTTTTTTTTTTTTTCTATACTGGGTCTAGTAGTGTAGTGTATGAATCTGACCCCGGCAGGGTCGTATTGTTTCATGAAGGTGACTTTCTGTCTAGAGTTCCCACCTGGAATGCTCTTAACATTATTCTCTGATCCTGTTTGTGTCTACTCCCTGTGCTGGTTTCTTTCTTTGTTCTTTTTCTCTTGGGTTTCCCCTGCTTCTTTTTGGTTCTCTCTGGCTGATTATATCTATCTATCTATCTATCTATCTATCTATCTATCTATCTATCTATCTATCTATCTATCTATCTATCTATCTATCTATCTATCTATCTATCTATCTATCTATCTATCTATCTATCTATCTATCTATCTATCTATCTATCTATCTATCTGTCTGTCTGTCTGTCTGTCTGTCTGTCTGTCTGTCTGTCTGTCTGTCTGTCTGTCTGTCTGTCTGTCTGTCTGTCTGTCTGTCTGTCTGTCTGTCTGTCTGTCTGTCTGTCTGTCTGTCTGTCTGTCTGTCTGTCTGTCTGTCTGTCTGTCTGTCTGTCTGTCTGTCTGTCTGTCTGTCTGTCTAAATGTCTGTCTGTCTAAATGTCTGTCTGTCTGTCTGTCTGTCTGTCTGTCTGTCTGTCTAAATGTCTGTCTGTCTAAATGTCTGTCTGTCTAAATGTCTGTCTGTCTGTCTAAAAGTCTGTCTAAATGTCTGTCTAAATGTCTGTCTACATGTCTGTCTGTCTATCTACCCAACATTGATCATCAAGGTTGCATTTGTTTTATTATCACAATTGACGTCTCTGAACGTTGGGCATTCCCATACGTGCTCAGTCTTACGATGTAGAAGCCACTCCAAGGTACCTCTACTTATTGTTCCCAATAGAGGTTAATAATAGTGTCTCCTTTCCTGACCAGGAGGACGCCAAAGGCGTGCTTCACCAAGCTTTACTCGTAGTCACGCAACTGTGTTTGCGTTAGAGATTCATCATTATTACCTAACCTAGACCATATATTGTTGATGATAGTTGGCTTTTGTCCATGCTTCTTCCCTTTCACATCAGTGAAGTACCTGCCAGCTGGTCATCTTTTTCTTTCTCTTTTACTCCTGCATCCCACGTGTGCAGATCTAGATGACGGTGGTTAACTGCGACTTAGAACTGCTTTCTGTCCATTCATAGCTTATGATACACTTAGCTTTCACATGTGTAATCGTGTTTTCTATGTAATATTATCGTTTCTTCCCTTTCGATTAAATCTAAAAGCAATCAATCATTGGGGAAACCAGAGAAACAAGTGAAACAGTGTGATGAATAATTGTACGTGTATTTTGTCAGTGCTCGAAGAAGATTTATAGATAGCAGAGCATAGGATTTATTTAGCATTTAACTGTGGCTTATCGGTTAAATCCACTTTTATTTTGCGTAGAGATAGTGGAGCCCACTATTTATTTATCGTTTAACTTAGGCATGTCTTTTAAATCCACTATTATTTTCACATTTATGCCCGTGAGTTCCAGGCCAAATTGCTCGTTATCTTGTTCCTATCTTTTCGGTTTGGTCATTAACTTTACTTCTCATTTTACGGCGAGATCTGCTGAGTTGTTTTGTCTGTAGAGGCGTGCGTAAATTTAACACAAAAATATATGGATCTGAATACTTATGCAAAAAGTTGCAGAAATAACATTATCGAACGGTTAAGAGTGCTGGGCTTTATTGCAGGAGACCTAGGTTCGAATCCTCGGAAATTTTGTGTGTGTGTTTTTTTTTTTTTTTTTAGTCGCGTACAAAAAAAAAAATCTAGCCGGCACAGTCCGTGGCGACAGCACTAGCCATGCACCTCTAAATACTCAGACTCAAAGACCCCCTGTCTATAGCTCAAAAGTGATAAATACATGCAGTAATGACAGAACAGTTTGCCGTTGCTGACTGAAAGGTCTATGCGCCATACCATTTTCGAAATGAGCTGAAAGCAGTCTCCTGTCAAACTGCTAACAGTAAGAATAATACCCATGGGCGCCAGAATGTGAAGACTTGTTAACATTTTCATCGCGATGATTGTTATCTCATTTGATTAAACAGTCATTATTGAAAACATTGTCAACGAGAGTGAAAGATAGAGTGTGTATGTGAGAGAGATAGAGAGAGAGATTTGTGGTGGCGCCACGTACTGTGTGCATAATTGCACCTGTGCTTGATGGGGAGAGAGGGCAAACGAATCATGTAATCACGCTGAGTGCACATCACGGCACCAATTATTCATCAGTCTTAGTCTGGGGTTTCCGCTTCACTGCAATCCAGTCAGCCCATACTTGCCTCCGTTCCTGTGCCCGTGAAAATCAAATCAAATGTCTCTCAATGTCCCGTTTGAAAAACTGTTGAACAAACAATTAGTCCCGGAACAATCCAAAACATGCACACGCAGTAAGTGAATATGGCAGTTGCTAGAGGTGCCACGGTCAACATTCGCCACCAGAAATGCAGTTTGTTGTTGATGGAAGTAGTCGGGCACATTAGGTTGGCTATACACACGTAGAATTATTACATACAGCTTTTCACCAGCCCACACGTAAACCAGCTACCGGCCATATTGAATTAACGACTCAACCGCTGCGCAAATGAAGCAACACAGCTAACAGGGCTGCACCAAGAACTAAACTCACTAGCTCAGGCAGCGAAACCGTAAACTATGGTCCATATACTGAAACTGAACTAGCAAAGCGCTGTCGGAATCAAAAATAACTTTCAAGCTTAACATTCTGAAATGCCTGTTCTCCATTTTAGAACGGAAGTTGTTAAATTGCGTAGTTGCTCAGTTATATATGCAATTAGTTAATCTACACGAAAAGAGGAACTTTACTGCTTGTACGTATAGAGAGACACAATAGTGTCAGCGAGGAAGGAAAGGAGGAAGAGAAAGACATGAGAGAAAGAGATTAAAATGTCAGACACAGATAGGCAGAGAGAGAGAGAGAGAGAGAGAGAGAGAGAGAGAGAGAGAGAGAGAGAGAGAGAGAGAGAGAGAGAGAGAGAGAGAGAGAGATCTTAAGAAGGCACACACTTTTTTGTATTTTTCAAATCGTGGTCTTTCCCACGGTCACTTTATCACCAAGAAGTAATGTTTCTTTCTTAAAGTTCCCCATAACATATAAACATCTTTGCGGTTTTCCAACTCTTCATAATTTGTTGCTGCCTGGTAGCAGTATTATTATTATATCATTCTTCTACAGCTGTAGGATTTTTGAGGTTTTCAAACGAGTATCCCAAAAACCATTTCTGTTATTGTTGTTTTCCATGATCTCTTCTCTGATATCATTGCATGCATGCGTGTACGCGCGCAATCAAGCGCTTTGTATCTTTCTAACGAGAAGTGAATTCTCGTGAAGACATTGTCAAAAGTGACAAGTAATTTCGTTTTTCAACGGTAATTTTAAAACCGGTGAAACATGGACCGATAAGGTTATTATTAAAATCAAGATTTTATAGCTCATGTCATGTTGTAGCATGCTGAGATTGATTATCTCAGCGACATTCTGATTGCAGATGAACTGAACTGAACACTAGAACTGAACACTAGAACTGAACACTAGAACTGAACACTGGAACTGAACACTAGAACTAAACACTAGAACTGAACACTGGAACTGAACACTAGAACTGAACACTGGAACTGAACACTAGAACTGAACACTAGAACTGAACACTGGAACTGAACACTGGAACTGAACACTGGAACTGAACACTGGAACTGAACACTGGAACTGAACACTAGAACTGAACACTGGAACTGAACACTAGAACTGAACACTAGAACTGAACACTAGAACTGAACACTAGAACTGAACACTGGAACTGAACACTAGAACTGAACACTAGAACTGAACACTTGAACTGAACACTGGAACTGAACACTAGAACTGAACACTAGAACTGAACACTAGAACTGAACACTGGAACTGAACACTAGAACTGAACACTAGAACTGAACACTAGAACTGAACACTAGAACTGAACACTAGGGGAACTGAACACTGGAACTGAACACTGGAACTGAACACTTGAACTGAACACTAGAACTGAACACTAGAACTGAACACTAGAACTGAACACTGGAACTGAACACTAGAACTGAACACTAGAACTGAACACTAGAACTGAACACTAGAACTGAACACTGGAACTGAACACTAGAACTAAACACTAGAACTGAACACTAGAACTGAACACTAGAACTGAACACTAGAACTGAACACTAGAACTGAACACTAGAACTGAACACTAGAACTGAACACTGGAACTGAACACTGGAACTGAACACTGGAACTGAACACTGGAACTGAACACTGGAACTGAACACTAGAACTGAACACTAGAACTGAACACTAGAACTGAACACTAGAACTGAACACTGGAACTGAACACTAGAACTGAACACTAGAACTGAACACTAGAACTGAACACTAGAACTGAACACTAGAACTGAACACTAGAACTGAACACTGGAACTGAACACTGGAACTGAACACTGGAACTGAACACTAGAACTGAACACTAGAACTGAACACTAGAACTGAACACTGGAACTGAACACTGGAACTGAACACTGGAACTGAACACTAGAACTGAACACTGGAACTGAACACTAGAACTGAACACTAGAACTGAACACTAGAACTGAACACTAGAACTGAACACTAGAACAGAACACTAGAACTGAACACTAGAACTGAACACTAGAACTGAACACTGGAACTGAACACTGGAACTGAACACTAGGAAACTGAACACTAGGAACTGAAACACTGGAACTGAACACTAGAACTGAACACTAGAACTGAACACTAGAACTGAACACTGACTGAACACTAGAACTGAACACTGGAACTGAACACTAGAACTGAACACTAGAACTGAACACACTAGAACTGAACACTGGAACTGAACACTGGAACTGAACACTGGAACTGAACACTAGAACTGAACACTAGAACTGAACACTGGAACTGAACACTAGAACTGAACACTAGAACTGAACACTAGAACTGAACACTGGAACTGAACACTAGAACTGAACACTGGAACTGAACACTGGAACTGAACACTGGAACTGAACACTGGAACTGAACACTGGAACTGAACACTAGAACTGAACACTAGAACTGAACACTAGAACTGAACACTAGAACTGAACACTAGAACTGAACACTAGAACTGAACACTAGAACTGAACACTGGAACTGAACACTGGAACTGAACACTAGAACTGAACACTGGAACTGAACACTGGAACTGAACACTGGAACTGAACACTGGAACTGAACACTAGAACTGAACACTGGAACTGAACACTGGAACTGAACACTGGAACTGAACACTGGAACTGAACACTGGAACTGAACACTAGAACTGAACACTGGAACTGAACACTGGAACTGAACACTGAAACTGAACACTGGAACTGAACACTGGAACTGAACACTGGAACTGAACACTGGAACTGAACACTAGAACTGAACACTAGAACTGAACACTAGAACTGAACACTAGAACTGAACACTAGAACTGAACACTAGAACTGAACACTAGAACTGAACACTAGAACTGAACACTAGAACTGAACACTAGAACTGAACACTAGAACTGAACACTGGAACTGAACACTGGAACTGAACACTAGAACTGAACACTAGAACTGAACACTAGAACTGAACACTAGAACTGAACACTAGAACTGACCACTAGAACTGAACACTAGAACTGAACACTGGAACTGAACACTAGAACTGAACACTGGAACTGAACACTAGAACTGAACACTAGAACTGAACACTAGAACTGAACACTAGAACTGAACACTGGAACTGAACACTAGAACTGAACACTGGAAAGGTCTGTGGAAAGAGAGACAGAGGACAAGGAGATTCCTGACAGCCTTTTATCTTTGCATTGAGAGGTGTCAACACACGCAACTGCTGATCGCAGATTGTAGAGAGTCATGATCGCTCACGCTAGTTGGCAAGGAACTTGATGATTCTGATGACGATGATGACAATGCTGAAGAAAGAAACAAACTATGCTGCCGCATTTGTGTTGGTTGACAGGAAAGCCACACGACATTGACTATAAAAAGAAGAAGAAGAAGACACTCCCCCCCCCCCCCCCCATTCAGTTAACAGCTGCTCTAAGTTGCCCCCCCCCACCCTCATTTAGTTAACAGCTGCTCTAAGTTGCCCCCCCCCCCCCCACCCTCATTCAGTTAACAGCTGCACTAAATTGCCCCCCCCCCCCCCCACCACCACCACCACCTCTTAGCATATACACTTCTTTTTCGAATGAATTATTTTGTACATGATATATTGTGTCACTTATATTGTTACATTTATTTGCCACTTATCACATAAGCTGTAACAATATTATTAATTACAATAATACTAGTTAGTATTATCACGCACTTAAACGAAGCTTATGCTGCTTTATATCCAGTTCATATTTTCCACCGACTAGCAAATTATCTTCTTCTTCTTCTTCGCATTCACTAGCTGTAAACTCTGGTGGAAAGTTCTGGTTGTTCGTCCACTTCTGGACTGCAGTCTTGTTCCAGAACCTGAGTGTTTCGTGTGCATCCGTTTTACAGATCTGACTCATTTGTATGGGGACTGCTGGTTCCTTGCCTCTCAGGCAGATGCATTTCGACTTCAAAGGAAGCTCCCAGTTAGTCGACTCTTAGGACAAGCTTTTGAGTAGGCAATGGGTCTATTCTTGTTTTCCCTATAATAGAGCCCCGGAACCCACACACGGATAGCGAATTATGAAAGGTTCGGCTCGCCAAGAGGTGTGTTGGTGGTGACACCCCTGCACATAGCTGTTAAATAAAATAATCAGACACCAATTTATTTTCGCTCATCACTCATTGGTGACTAGATTTCATTGGTGCAGTGGCTTGTTCGAAGCATATTGTAATAATTCTAAAATGGCAATCCCCCAGGTGCAGACACTTTATCTTAGAACAGGACAGATGTCTCTGCTCCATTATCGTTGATCTGCGTCAATATTTTTTCTGCTGTTGTTTAGTTCCGACTCTTTCTGGAACATAATTCTAGATTTCAGTGTCTTTGACCTGGCAACAATTGCTGACCACTGATTTATGCGTGTTTCCATCAAGGTTGAGGTGGCACATTTACATCGAGGTACAATACTGGATCGCGGCGTCCGTGGCTTAGGCGTTGCGAGTCTGACTCGTAATTCCAACGAACCACGATCGAAACCGACTGCTGGCTGCGTGGATTTTTATCGCTGTATGGGGCGTCGCAGGTAGACCCATCCTAAAATGGGTACCAGGATGTATGTCCTGAAGAAGTAAAGACGGTCGGCTTAGTGCTGACCACATTACCCACCTAGTGCCGATTGGTCTGTAAAAATATGGGTGCTCTTCCCATATGCCCGATACACCTAAAGGCGTGAAAGGGGATCTTTACTTTTACTTTACTTACAATACTGGATCCCCCAGGTTGACGCAGCATAAAATGGGTGCTAGGTAAAATCCTGTGAGGTAAAGGCGGTCGGTGTTTTGTTGACCACATCACCCTTTAGGTGAAACATCATATGCCTGATGCGACAATAGCTTGGAAAGGGTAATTTACTTTTACTTGTTACTGTTCTAAATTGTACAAAATTGTACTAGTTCGGTTATTAAGAGTGGGAAAGAGCGACCAACAGTGAACTTCACAATAAACGAGGGATATATACACTAGTCTCTCTTATCTTGGGCATGCATAATGGCAAAAATAAAACAGAAATTAGAAGAAGAAAAAAGAGAATAGGAACGGCTAATACTATCACCCTCAGTTTTCATCTTTGTCGTCTCACTGATACCAGTTTGTAGCCCAGTGTTGTGGTTTTGTTGTCTCACTGATACCAGTGTGTAGCCCAGTGTTGTGGTTTTGTCGTCTCATTGATACCAGTTTGTATCCCAGTGTTGTGGTTCTGTCGTCTCACTGATACCAATTTGTAGCCCAGTGTTGTGGTTTTGTTGTCTCACTGATACCGGGTTGTAGCCCAGTGTTGTGGTTTTGTTGTCTCACTGATACCGGGTTGTAGCCCAGTGTTGTGGTTTTGTCATCTCAATGATACTAGGTTGTAGCCCAGTGTCGTGGTTTTGTCGTCTCACTGATACCAGTTTGTAGCCCAGGGTCGTGGTTTTGTCGTCTCACAGATACTAGGTTTGTAACCCAGTGTTGTGGTTTTTGTTGTCTCACTGATACCGGGTTGTAGCCCAGTGTCGTGGTTTTGTCGTCTCGCAGATACCAGGTTGTAGCCCAGTGTCGTGGTTTTGTCGTCTCACTGATACCAGTGTGTAGCCCAGGGTCGTGGTTTTGTCTTCTCACTGATAATAGTTTGTAGCCCAGTGTCGTAGCTTTGTCGTATCAATGATACCGTGTTGTATCGCAGTGTCGTGGTTTTGTCATCTCACTGATACCAGGTTGTAGCCTAGTGTCGTGGTTTTCTGTATTGTATTTGTCTTGCGCATCTAGCATGGTATTCATAACTCTGCCCCTTGATGTGATGTTAGTGACCTTACATTTTAGTGTTGTTGTTTTTTTTTTTTTCCTTTCTATTTTTCTTCTCTAGTCATTGTCTGTGTTAACCAGTGATTTGGGGAAACATGACTTGATACAAATACTCCCCTTAACAGAAATAGTTCCTATAAAATTTCGAAACAAATTTTCCTATCCTTTGAAAAAGTCAAGACCCTCCAATTCATTACAGCCACACCATTAACCCATCCTCGTTAATACCCCATTTCCAAATTCCTAACTCGACTTTTAATGCTATCTCCAGCCCCAATATCGAATCTACACTACGCCTCATCTGTCAGGTCTAATCCTACAAGAAGACGACACGTACAGCCGCATTCCATCTTCAGTCAAAAGACTATTGCTTTGGCAGGATTTAGTACGGTAGTTACGTTCGCTTTGGCGCTGATGTTAATGTGTTCTTGCCCCAAGGACTAAACCCCAGCGACTTGTCCATTCTAATTTATACACATTAATGCCACACAGTCTACGGGAACTACCAAATCGATAAGCATTAACTGCACTCAGCTCAGATAAGAATACAATATGAACTTTTGTTCCTTTCAAGCTGTGCAAGCGAGGAACAGGATCTATGTATATTTAGTCCTTAGCGCATATAGTTTCAATTTAGCTAACAGCACATATGTAACGACGAAATCTTGTTAACTAGCATATACCTCGCATAATTAACTGATACATCAAGAAGCCGATGTGGTGTAGCGGCTAGACGATAGCATGCGGATCCGAATGTCGTTGGGCTCAAATCCGAAAGAAGCAGGATTGTATTTCTATTACAAAAATGTACAACTTGGCTCCCAGATCAACCCAACCTTTGGTTTATCCCTATAGGCGTAACACGCCTGCAGACGTGGACTATTTTTTAACTTCTTCTTCGCGTTCACTAGTTGTAAACTCTGGCGGAAGGTTCTGGTTGCTCGTCCACTACTGAACTGCAGTCCTGCTCCAGAACCTGAGTGTTGCGTGTGCATCAATTTTACAGATCTCATTCTCTTGAATACAGACTGTTAGTTCCTTGCCTCTGCGGCAGATGTACTCCGACTTCAAAGGAAGTCCCCCAATTAGTCGACTCTTACGACATGCTTTTGGAAGGCAGTGGGTCTATTCTTGTTTCCCCACAATGGGGCCCCGGAACCCACACGGGGGTATTTTTTAACTGACGTGTGTATGTGCGTGTGTACAAAAGTTGGAAAGGGGTTGGGGGGGGGGGGGGGGGGGGGGGGGGGGGGTACATCTATGGACTAGTCACGAGTGTCGTGAAGGTAACCCAACTTAGAACTCCTTCGAATTCGGAATACATCTGCCAACAATGTAATATACAAATAAGCCAAACCTGGTACTGCAGGTGCCAAGTTCTTGCGTTTGAATCTTCCTTGAGACCGAATGTTACAATTGATCTAGGGCCTCCAGGTTGACCACACTAAAACTGAGTACTGAGAAATGTCACAGGAAGTAAAGGTGGTCGACCACACGAAAGATGGACCACAGAAATATCAGAGACATTGAAGAGTATGCTATACAGAGTGAACAGAAGCGCCCGTTCCAGAGATCTCTTCCCGCCCTGACGCGGCGAGGCATTCAGGAGTAGAAAAAAGAAGAAGAAGAAGAAGAATAAGAAGAAGATGAAGAAGATGATGATGATGATGATAAAGTAGATAACGAAGAAGAAGAAGATGATGATGATGATGAAGAAGATGAAGAAGAAGAAGAAGAAGAAGAAGAAGAAGAAGAAGAAGAAGAAGAAGAAGAAGAAGAAGAAGAAGATGACGACGACGAAGTAGATGATGAAGTAGATGAAGAAGAAGATGATGATGAAGAAGAAGAAGAAGAAGAAGAAGAAGAAGAAGAAGAAGAAGAAGAAGAAGAAGAATGAGAAGAAGAAGAAGAAGAAGAAGAAGAAGAAGAAGAAGAAGAAGAAGAAGAAGAAGAAGAAGAAGAAGAAGAAGAAGAAGAAGAAGAAGAAGAAAAGAACAAGAAGAACAAGAAGAACAAGCAGAAAAGAAGAAAATGAGAAAACGAAGAAGAAGAAGAAGAAGAAGAAGAAGAAGAAGAAGAAGAAGAAGAAGAAGAAGAAGAAGAAGAAGAAGAACAAGAAGAAGAAGAAGAAGAAGAAGAAGAAGAAGAAGAAGAAGAAGAACAAGAAGAAGAAGAAGAAGAAGAAGAAGAAGAAGAAGAAGAAGAAGAAGAAGAAGAAGAAGAAGAAGAAGAAGAAGAAGATGATGATGATGATGAAAAAGAAGATGGGCTCGTTTCACAGCTTCCTCGTTCAGTACATGAGTTCAGTTTTCATGGACACCCCCGCTATTGTCGCCGGAGCTACGGCGTTTGTGCTTTGTACAGTGCTATCGTTAACCGTTCTGTGGAGAACGACTGAGCCATGTGGGATAAAACCCGGTGCAATGAAGTCGATTCTCTCGACTTTAACAACATGATGTAGTACAATATTTCACACCAATGGCTTGAACAGGCCCTTTTGATGTACTTTTCTTTCTACTTTAGTTAGAAAGTATCTTATCTAGCAATTATCTCCACGCACAAAAAACCCAAGGAAACCAGGGATATAACTTTCATTACCGAGAAGCAGAATGAGTACAAAGACACAGGTAGAAGCCACGGACTATCACTTGAGCCAAGATTACAATGACTAACAAGGAAAAAACAGAATAATGAGAGTTTGAAGTCCCGAGACTACAAGTTAAATTGATCTGAGGTTTCTAGGGGATTGGTTGGGATTACTATACTAGTGGGGACGTACGACTGTTCGTTCCTGTTTGAAAAATTACCTAAAGCTTTGTTAATGGAAACTGTAATTGAGAGCATTTGGTGCAATGGAAAAACAGTCGTTGACAGGCTTGTTACAATTCAGTCTACTTCTTCTTTTTCTTCTTCTTCGAACTTTGTGTCAGAAAAACGTATATTAAAAAGCCAGTAGCCTTTATGAAAGCTATAGCGCAGTCTATATCTTCTCGTGTAACATACAGCTCTATTTTTACTGTGGTTGGAACAGACCAGATTGCATCTCTGTTGTCAGCATACAGTTGACTGTGTTGGGACACTGCTCAGCATTTTCTTGTGCTACCTATACATACACTCACATCTTTACATACATACTTGCATACCCATACATACCTAAATACACACGCATACAAACACATACTTACACGGCTACATATGTGTGTGTATATCAAGCCATCTATCTTGGATACTAGATTGTATAAATGTTTTCTTCTCTTGGTGGGATAAGTCACTACTTGGTTGTACCATGTCACTGCTGCTTCTGGCCAGTGTGTTCGCTTCTTCATTGCCTTCCAAGCAACAGTGACCGGGAATCCACTGCAGTATGACTGTTCTACTAAAGATCCTAAGTGAATCAGTTGTTTGAAGTCTACAAACCGCGTGTCTTTTGCGTTTTCTTTGGAGTTAACTAAGTAGGTCAACGACCCTACATTGAGTAAGGTATCATGTTACGAGGGCAATACATGATTTGTACAAAACTACCCAGGCTTTGTGCTATGGGATAAAGGAAGGTCCTCGCTGGCCTTGATATCCCTTAGGGCTGCAATTCTCATCCTCCTTTTAGCACAAAATAACACTATCGATATTGGCAGGAAAATAAATGCCACCAAAACAACAAACAGTTGAGTCAGTAAGTCAATCGGGAGCCGTGTCTACGATGAAAACATGCATCTCCAGTAACTACCTCCTGTCTTGGTTGTACACTCTCTCAGTTTGTTGTTTGACCACCTCTTGATGTTGTCCTCCCACATGTTAGGTTGTCTACCTTTTGCTATCTTGCCCTCGACCTTTACCTTCAGCTTGGGTTTTTAAAGCGCATTATTTCTTTTGATGTGGCCAGCATATTTTAATTATCTCTTGTTAATTTCTTTCAATAGTTATATTTTCACTCGCAGTAAAGGCGTGATGTTGACCCCATTATACAGTGAGGGTAAAATCGTGTATTTAGTCCTAGCGCTATTTGCCCGATGCCTCATTGGCTTAATCAGGGCAATCTACTTCAGTGTAACCTGGATACAATCCACTGAAGATGCACTAGCTATGAAAGCACATAGGGCTGAATGATCGGCTATGAGATTAGAGACCTGCAGGCGTGCCGTGACGAGAGCAACGTTTTACACAGGACTCGCTGATTGATGATGATGATGGTGGGTTTAATCCCAGACTCTAACGCTTCAAGGGATAATTAACACTTTCTCTTTGGCGAACTGAACTTGAACCACTCTCTTAGCAAGCAAACGCAGTAATTACTGTGCCAGCACGGCTTCTAATGGCTGCTGCCAAAGTGTAATGTTAGAGCTGAGATAGAAAAGTTTAGTAAATGCACGTTTAATTAGTGATCCGTGTTACCGTACAGTTTGTCCTGCATTAACATCTCACTGTGTGCTTGTTTTCCCTCCCGTTTCATTGGCCCTGTCCAGCAACTGATTGCTTTAGCATTCAAGTGTTTTGTACTGTTGTTTTTATGTGGCTTTCGGTGGATGTTTTAACTTAAAGTACAAAGCTCGCTCCAGGAACACTGGTATAAAATGTTCAGTTATATTGCACACTTTTTAAGGCAGCAGCTCTCTATGTGCTAAATCCTTCTTTAAGTTCTTAATGACAGTTATTATTTTTTATTTTTATTTGCTTGTCAACTACCCATAAATGTTATTTGTTGATAGAAGTATGGTAGAATAACACGGCGGTTTTCAAGCCACTGACCTAGAGAGTTTCGATACTGCTTGTGTGAACTGATATTATTCACGATATCAAACTGTGTCACTTGAACAGAACAGACCAAGTCACAGTTTTTCGCTTACGCACTGGACACTGCAGACTCAATAAACACTCACATAAATTAGGTATGAGCCAAACAGCTCTCTGCCGGTGCCTTCGTGCTGAACAGACTCCAGAACATGTCCTGCAAGACTGTCCTCGCCTGGCGGAGCTGCGGAGCGACATATGGCAACACCCAGTAGAACTGACAACTAAGCTTTGGGGAAACCTAAGAGACCTTGAAAAGACATCCCAGTTTATGACCCACAGTGGATTATGCGCATGACCAGAGATCGCTGAAAACTGTGTGACCAGAAACATATATCCATGTTCCTCGATGTACTACGACGCTTCTTTCAGTATTTTTCTAAACTGTGTTTCTGAATGTCAGCTCGTACAGCCATGTCCGCTAATTGGCACTAACAGAAGGAGACGTAAGAAATCGCTAGACAACATAAAGAGGCGAATCCTGCAGACATACATAATTACAAGTTATCAGTCCTTATTATGCCTGCTTCTTGTCGAGCAGTCATCTTTCCCTTCTCGTTAGTGGCATGTCTAAATGTTACAGTCTTCACTTGTGTCATGCCCTATGAGCTTCCAAACGTTCTGTATTAAAACCAAATGTTTCCTGTCGCCACCACTTTACATAAACATTTAGTAGAAATGTGACGATTTTTTATGTTTCCTTGGGTATCCCCCTTCTCGTAATCATCATCATCATCATTATCGTCGTCATCATCAGCGTCTTTGTCATCATCATCATCATTATTATTATTATCATCATCATCATCCTCATCATCGTCATATCAGCGTCTCTGTCATCATTATCATCGTCATTATTTTTATTATTATCGATTTCATCATTATCATCGTCGGCGTCATATCAGCGTCTTTGTCATCATCATCATTATTTTTATTATTATTATCGAGGTCATCGTCATCATCGTCGTCATATTAGCGTCTTTGTTGTCATAATCATCATCGTTATTATTATTATCGACGTCATCATCATCATCGTCGTCATATCATCATCACCATCTTCATTATCAGCATCATCATCATTATTATTATTATCGACGTCATCATCATCATCATCGTCGTCGTATCAGCGTCTTTGTTAACATCATCATCATCAGTTTTTAGCGGTATCTGTCACATCGAATGCACAGTCTAATCATACATTCTTTTCTATCCGGTGCAATGCTCACGGTGTCATGAGTGGAATCCAATCCAGCAACTTTGCCATCTCTCACGGAGCTGCGTGGTCTCCAGACATGGTGTCCGCCTCGAGTGCTAGAGGTTCCGGGTTCAATCCCTGGTAACTGCTAGGATTTTTTCACGTGCACTTCTATTAATTCCCCCTGGTCTCTGAATAGTGAAATCGGACGCCCGTGTGCATTGCTGTGCACGTAAAAAATCATATTGGCATTTGGAAATCGAAAAGAGTAGCCTAACGGTGCTGCCCTGGCAAAATTTGGGAAATAGTTTCTATATTTGGTATATGCTTGAAAAGAAGTTAATATTATTTTCTTAGAGAGGAAACTTATGTTTTGTGTGTGTGTGTGTGGTTTTTTTTTTTTTTTTTTTTAGCTACTGACCTTGCATTCAGCAGCTTTGTCTGGCTAGTATACATTTCCCAAATACATTTACCAAAAATGTTATATTTTTCACACACACACACACACAAAAACACGTAATAGCATATGTTACTTTGGCCACGTGATGAGAAGAGAGATATTGGAAAACATCGTGACAACTGGAAAGATCAGTGGAGAGAGGGATAGAGGCAGACCTAGAGAGATGATGATGGATTGGCTGAAACGATGGCATGAGAGATATCATCAAAGGAGCGGTTCTAGGCAACCAGGGATCGTGATCTTTTGAAAGGCATGAGCGCCTAAGCCAACTGTCAGGGCACATGATGATGATGATATGTTTCCTGTGTAAACTGCTTCCTAGTAATATTTCTTTAAAATATATTTTGTTTTTAGTGCGTGCTGTTTATAAATATACATTTACTAGAAAAAGCATGATATTTTTCTGCATTTTTCTTCACAAAATGATGATTTCATTTTTGCTTTCAGCCCTGTTCTCCATACCCATTTGCTAGAAATTATGTTATATTCTTCCTCTTTTCGTAAACCAAAAGCTGTTGTATTTATGTGTCGCCGAGAGTGCTCCTTTCCTTGAATGTTTATTAAAAACTAGCTGTACCCGGCAACGCGCTGCTGTGGCTAGATCTGGCTAAATGGAAAAGAAAGAAAATAGAAAGCGCACGTGTTTAATGTGGGTAATTTTGCAATTATTGTCTACACAGATATAGAAATAGTCTGATTCGCTGTCTCTATAGCACGAAACATATAATTTTGTCTTTATAATAGTGGTCGTTTAAATTGTATTATTAAGACTTAAACACCGTTATTTTGTTATCACGTGCTAAAGCTTTTTGTATTTTTTCTAACAGCTGATATAGTAACGCTTACTACTGTATTTAAAATATAAATAATTACACAATAAAAACTTTGAAATAATTTTTTGAGAGAAATATCTTCATAACAAATGTACACCTGCGTATATCTTTTTTTAAAGTGCGGTATGGCAGCCTAAGGATTTAGACGGAATGGTTAGTGTAGAGCCACAAACTGTGCGTGTTTGATTTCATTTCTCCAGTGGAAAAAAACACACAGAAAAACATCAACTTTACCCAGGATTCGAACACGGTCCTTCCGAATAGGAACGCGTTAAGCTTAATCGCTCGTGCTGCTATGCTCATGAAAATATGGTATGTTACTGTATCTACCTTGTCCAAAAACCCTAACATGACCTACAAGATAAATAAATTAATTGTTAAGAGTAATATTTTTCACTGACTTTTACAATGTTACCGGTCCATTTATTAAACTATAATACTAGATTTAAAGGGAAAAAAAACTGTATCACAGAAGAAAAAGAATAAGAGATTGAATTCGTCTGACTATGACTTGACCACAATAGTCTGTGATCAGATAAAGAAATTCAACAAAGAAAGAAACTCATTGTAAAAAGTACTTTCGGTATAATACCTCGAATTTAAAATTTAAACGAACAATGGAAAATGATTGTTTAGTGTTTGTTCAACAGAGCAAGGTTATGGTACACGATGTAATCCATGAGTGCTCCGTTCTTCTTCCAACTCAAGCGTGAGTACGAAAATTCTCAGCGCAGTGCACGAACTCTGTGGCACCGGCGGGGATCCTGAAATACTATTTGGGTAGATTTTAACTCCAAATTTTGCCGTTAGGCTACTCTTTTCGATTTCCAACTGCTAAGGGATTTTTTAACGTGCGCAGCAATACCCACGTGCATCCGGTCTTACTACCTACTACATAGATGCCAGGGGAAATTACTAGAAGTCCATGTGAAAAAAGCCATTACTGGAAAGGGGGGGGGGGGGGGGGGTTTGAAACCGGGACTTCTAGCACTCGGGGCGGATACCTTGGCCCACTGGTGAATGATTAAAAACAGGATCCATCAGAGAACAGTGTTTCTAGAGAAGTAAAAAAAAAAGCTCAGAGTAAATGGAATACAAGAGAAATCTGAACGTTTTGGCAAAATGAAAATTAGTAAAAACGAGATTTAAAAAAATATGGTAATTAAAAGTTTGAGACAAATTGCTTCTTTGTCATCTCCCTCAGCTCTCATCTTCCGCTTCTTCACCTCCTCCTCCCTTCTTCTTCTTTCCCATCTTCTTCATCTTCTTCACTTCCTCATTCTCTCCTTCTTCTTTCCCTTCTTCTTCTTCTTCTTCTTCTTCTTCTTCTTCTTCTTCTTCTTCTTCTTCTTCTTCTTCTTCTTCTTCTTCTTCTTCTTCTTTTTCTTCTTCTTCTTCTTCTTCTCCTCCTCCTCCTGGTAGTTGTTTCCGTCCTTTCTTTTTCTCCTCCGCATATGCATCCTCTTATAATAACTGTAATGTTATTAAAACAACGTACTTTGCATTACACATTTATAGATGAGGTTTTTGAGTCTACTGTAAGACATCAAGTTCTAAAGACATTTTTTATAGTAAAATCGACGCCGGCTTCCTTTACCATCCCTATATTTCCTCAGTGTCGAGGTAATTATAAGCTTTTACTTCAATGTCTGTCGGCTCTGTGGCTAAGTCGATGCGAAAGCTTCTTAATGCCGGGAGGCCGGGTTTGATCCTAGATGCGTGCCATGCGCCTTGCGTTGGTTTCGACAGTGGGATCAAGAAAGCCGACCGTCCAGGGGCAATGGCAAACTACTGGACGTAACTTTGCCTAGAAAAACCACACAACACCTAGCGGCTGTTGGGGTTGGTTTTGCAACGTCCTGTAAGGGATACTCAACTAACCTCTTAACTTCAATGTGTGAGCGCTCATCCTGGCGTTGCACTCTTCATCGAGAAGCTGAGGCCCATGAGGCTGCTAGAACTGCAGCAGCAATTCAGAAACGACCAATCAGGAAAGACACTGAAGTAAATCACCAGAGAGATGCAGCTTCAGATCTATGTCCACACTGCTCAAGTACTTTCATTTGTTCAAATTGGCCTTATCAGCCATCTGGGCTCTCACGAAACCTATTGAAAGGACTGGGCATTATCACCTGTGATGGACGAACAACACCATTCGAACCAAAGACCTACGGACCGACAGACAATCGTCTGGCACTGCAGCCTCGGGACTCATATTTTGTAAAGGACAAATGTGCACGCTTACATAAATTGTGGACATACTGGTAAGAAGTAGAGAAGAAATACACACACCTTCAGGTGTATTAGACATTTAAGGCTAATACTCTATTTTTTTTAGACCTTCCGACACTTTGTGGGTGACGTGGACGACATCACGCCGGCCGCCTTTACATCCTAGGACTTTAGTTGTACCCATTTAAAGCTGAATCGACCATTAGCCAATGTCGTTTTTTTTTTTATTAGGCCGACTCCATTCGAATTTGAACACACAGAATCGGATCCATAGGCGAGATGTAACCCTTAAATGACGGTGACTTCTCAAATATAATGTTCATATGCGTTATAAATTGTAGTTGTTTGATTAATTCACTTGATTAATTTGTTCGAATTCTCCTTTTTCAGCATGTGGAAAGACGGATTAGACAGGAAGTCGCCAAAGGTAAGTCACTTTTGTGTATTTTTGTGGTATCGTTTTATGTATGTGCTGATGAAGGCTCCATAGCCGCATCGTTCACATTTTGTTTGCATTCGTTATATTTTGAAGCTTACTGATAAACTTTTCGTTCGGTTACATATCTTTTCTTGATACAAACCTAAATCAACATTATTTGTTTCAGTTAGATTGTTGGTTTGCCGGATGGGTGGATAGTTAAATGGGTGGTTGGATGAATAGAAGTTTGGATAAATGGTTTGTTTGCCGGATGGGTGGTTGGTTAGATGGGAGGTTGTATGAATAGGGGGTTGAACAAATGGTTAGATAGTTAGCTGGCTAGATGGGTGATTGGTTAGATAGGCTGTCAGATAGATAGAGGGTTGAATAAATTGTTGCATGGTTGGTTGGCTAGATGGGTGATTAGTTAGATGGGTTGTTGGTTAGATGGGTGGTTGGTTAGATGGGTTGTTGAATGAATAGAGGTTCAGATAAATGATTGGTTTGCCGAAAGGATGGTTGGTAGATGGCTGGCTGGATGAATAGAGGGTTAAGGAATTGGTTTGATGGTTAGTTGGCTAGATGGGTGGTTGGTTAGATAGGTGTTTGGATGAATAGAGGGTTGGATAAATGGTTGGATGGTTGGTTGGTTAGATTGGTGGTTGGTTAGATAGGTGGTTAGTTAAATGGGTGGTTGGATGAATAGAGGTTTAGATAAATGTTTGGTTTGGTTGACGGATGGTTGGTTAAATGGATGGCTGTGTGAATAGACGATTGGATGGTTGACTGGTTAGTTGATTGTTTTAATGTGTTTGGATTTATGGTGAGACGTATGACTGGTTGATTGGTTGGGTCGATGGTTGGATTTATGGATGGATGGATCAGTGGTCATTTGTATGGATTTTTGAATGTCTAGATGGATAGATAAATGTCTTAGACAAACATTTTTAATAGCAGTACTTTATTTGACTTGATTCCATCACCGCAAAACAAACATAATGTGTATTCAATATGTGTGATTGATTAGTTGACTGGCACTTTTCCGTTTTTCTAGACGACAGTGTTATATTGCGCTATGAGGAAGCCTTGTACTCAGTTTATGGCGATCGTTCTATCCATAGCACAAAGCCTGGTCATTATTGTAGAGACTATATGATACTCATGCATCATGATCCCTCCTCGACCTGCCTTGTTTACTCCCAAGGAAAGGCGTCATCAGTTTGAAACAAAGCAAGCCACAGAAGGTGCCGGATACAAAGAGCAGTGCTCTGTCCGTCCGCCTGTCATAGCTTCCTTCGCAAACCAGCTGCCAGCGAAGGCTGAGGCCCTGATCTGCTCTCCTATAACATAAGTGTTCTTGTTGCATTTCTCTTCCCGTTTTTTTTTTTTTTTTTTTTTTTTTTTTTTTTTTTTTTTCCCTTTTTTTCTTTTCTTTTTTTTTTTTTTTTTTCCTCTTTTTCTTTTTCCCCCCCCTTTTTTTTTTCTTTTTTTTTTTTTCCTCTTTTCTCCCCCCTTTTTTTCTCCTCCCCCTTCTTTTCCTTTTTTTTCCAAAGAAAAAATTTTTTAAAAAAAATTAAAATTTAAAAAAAAAAAAAATTAAAATTTTATAAATTTATAACTTTCAAAGATGAAATCTATGTTACATTTCCCCAAAATGTATGAAAGCACACTGTGTATTGCCTGACATCCCCGTCATAGACCAGTAGTATTCTGGGTAATGATCAAAACCCCCGCTTTGGGTTTCCCTGTGTTTCCCCCGGACATATTTGGTTTTATCGACCCCCTTGAAATTTTTTTTTAAAATCACTCATGGTGATTTTTAAAAAGCTGGGAGGTAAAATTCTAGAAAGGGTTGTTGTTCTGAAATTTTTAAAAACCTTTGATCAAACTATTTTACATTTGGGTTTAAATTCAGGGTCATAAAAAAATACCCCAACTTTAGAATGCAGTCATTTCTACGATTCTAATATTTAAGAATTACATTTTAAAAAAAAAATTATTAATACTTTAAAAAAATATATATGTTAATTTGAATCTGTTCATCAGTATGACTGAAAAAAATATGGGTTCAGTGGCAGACCTGCGAAAATAGGAACGTACGTTTGTCTTGACTAATTTGGGACCCACGGCAAAATTATTTTGATTGGAGGGTGGAAAAACAAAACCCAATGGATAAGGACAAATCAGTAAAATTGCTTATAAAAATCAGAAAAAAAATACCACCCAAGGGTAGCCCTTTTTTTGGGGCAATTTTTGGCAAAGGGGAAATTTAAAAAACATGGGAAAATAATGATAAAGGGGAAATTGGATAACCAGGTAAAATGTGAGGAAGACGGCAAAAGTATATAAACAGAAAATTGGGGGGGGAAAATAAGTTGGGGCTATGCTAAAGGCA
>CAJHNH020000302.1:49825-52325 GCA_905116865.2 Candidula unifasciata
TTCTTCTTCTTCTTCTTCTTCTTCTTCTTCTTCTTCTTCTTCTTCTTCTGCTGCTTCTTCTGCTGCTGCTGCTGCTGCTGCTGCTTCTTTTTCTTCTGTCTCTTTTACTTCTTCTGCTTCTTCTTCTTCTCCTCCTTCTTTTTCCCTTTCACTGGCTGAAGACGCTGAAGGAATGGTCTAGTTTTACGTCCGCCTCTGGAATTTTGTGTTGTGTTGCGTGCTCACCTGTTTTACAGATCTGACTTATTTGTGTGCAGAATGTTGGTTTCGCACCTCTCATGCACATACAGATCGACTTCGAAAAAGCTGCTCCTCCCCCCCCCCCCCCCCCCACTTACAACACATGTTTTTTTTATGCAGTGGGTCTGTTCTTCTCTTTCCTACATTTATGCCACTTGGTCTTGATATATAAAATAGCTAATGCCCATCTTATTCCTTTCTACCACTACAGTATCTATTAGTTCCTGTATTCGTTACTGACTTGTCGGTATCATCGGCATCACTCATGTTGTTTATATTATGACCACCAACCACATTTCCCAGCATATTAGAAATCAGTCTTATTATGTATTCGCTGTTTAATTAAATCAAATCAGGTGATAGTACACATCCTTGTGGTACTACCGTCTTTATGCTCTTAAATGTTCCCAAATGGTTGTTAATTCTTATAGCTGCTGTTTGATGCCAATATATATTCTTTTTAATTCGTAAATCTTTTCCATAAGTGTTTATCTTTTCCAGTAATTTGATTATTTCTTTATGTTTCACACAATCACTGTAAGATAACGATCTGATAACTTTATGATAAACACATTAAGTAATATACTAAATGGTACCCACATATGAATATACAAGAAACAGAGACAAGAGTACACATAACAACATAGCAATAGGAAGCTGTATTGGCGAGGGATCGAACCTGTCGCCTCCAAATGACACGGGCTGTACGTAGTGGTAACAGAATTTCTTCTTGTACTGATCAACGATACTCCCTTTTAAAACAAAATTGTGTCACTGGCAACGTTTATCATAGACATGGACCAATAACTCTGGAATATAAACAGAATAAGTATTCAACCATTGAAAGTGCTCCTTAGGTTACATAAATCTATATTAATCAAGCATGTATCAAATAACACAAACAGACACATCATACAGTGATGTTGTGTCTTCTATAAAACCCTAGTTGTAACTGTGTGTGTTAATTTAGGTAACAGATAATCTGCCGACAGCGTCTGTAAATGTTTGCGAAGACAGACAGAAAACAGACCAGCGAGAAAAGTAAATTAGCTTGATAGATGAGTCACAAAACAGCCAAACAACGGTATATTGTGACGAAGGTTGCGAAATAATACCGTGCCCTTGAGTACGCATTATACAGTACCATTGGGTACACTTTATCATTATCATCATCATAGACCACTTCTGTCGTTAAGCGACGTGGGAAGGAGCAATGTGCAGTCCAACGCTCGCTGGCTGGCACTAGCTTTGTGATGCAGTGAAGGCGTAAAGTGTCTGTAATGTTATCAATCCATGGTTTAGTTGCCGTCCTTTTGATCTGGTAGCTGATCTTCTCAGTGGTAGTGTTTGATATTAATGCATTCTAACGAGATGGTCAAGCTAATAGTTCAGCTTTATACAGTGCTATAAAGTAGGCATTATTCGTTAGTAACAAGTACCCTTTATGTAGTTTCATAGAGTACCCACTGCGCAGTAGTATAAAGTGCATAGTATCCAGTACTTTAGAGTGTCCAGTATACGGTATCAGACAGTACTGATTGCCTAGTATTTTATAACATCATCTCTACACACAGAGTGAGATTTTAAGCGAAGAAAGTCCAACACTTAGGGACTGAGCTACTTGACGTGCCATCTGCCGACTAGCTAACCAGTTTAATATTTCACCAGCTGCTCTAACAGATGCTTTTTGGTGTATTAAGTTTTCAGTTACAGTGGCACTCCGGAACTCAAAACATAATCGGATCTCAAACTTGATCGAATTCCAGATCTTTCGAGTTACAATAATGTTTTCCCATTGAAAATAATAGAAGTTCAATTAATCTATTCCAGGGTCTTAAAAAATCAAATTTTAAAACATATTTGCCCCCAATACAGTACACTATAATATCAAACGATCATATCTTAACAACATTTTTTTTTTTTTTAAACTCTAAACACGAGAAATCCCGGAAATTTCCCTGAAAGTCCAAAAGTATACGCGTGTTACGGTTTGAAATGAACAGCGACTCACGCTAATCCTCAACACCCCTATAATATTGGACTGTCCCGGGAACTCTGGGAATTCTCCTTGATTGAGGCGAATGAAATAAAGATAAAGAACCGGCGTTTGAAATTATTTCTATAATTTTCGGTGACATAGAAAGGCACAAACATGACAGCGAGATTGCCAAAACACTGGCTTCTCATGCGTGTGTATCCTCGGTGGACGGAAAAGAATGATGCCGCCTTTATAGAACACACTTGTTTATATTGATCATCA
>CAJHNH020000302.1:57325-72325 GCA_905116865.2 Candidula unifasciata
TCTTCTTCTTCTTCTTCTTCTTCTTCTTTTCTTCTTCTTCTTCTTCTTCTTCTTTCTTCTTCTTCTCTTCTTCTTCTTCTTCTTCTTCTTTCTTCTTCTTCTTCTCTTCTTCTTCTTCTTCTTCTTCTTCTTCTTCTTCTTCTTCTTCTTCTTCTTCTTCTTCTTCTTCTGCTTCTTCTCTCTTCTTCTGCTTCTTCTGCTTTCTGCTTCTTCTTGCTTCTTTCTTCTGCTTCTTTCTCTTCTTCTGCTGCTTCTTCTTCTGCTGCTTCTTCTTCTGCTGCTTCTTCTTCTGCTGCTTCTTCTTCTGCTGCTTCTTCTTCTGCTGCTTCTTCTTCTGCTCTTGGCTTCTTCTTCTTCTTCTGCTTCTTCTTCTGCTGCTTCTTCTTCTGCTGCTTCTTCTTCTGCTGCTTCTTCTTCTGCTGCTTCTTCTTCTCTGCTTCTTCTTCTGCCTGCTTCTCTTCTTTCTGCTGCTTCTTCTTCTGCTGCTTCTTCTTGCTGCTGCTTCTTCTTCTGCTGCTTCTTCTTCTGCTGCTTCTTTCTTCTGCTGCTTCTTCTTTCTGCTGCTTCTTCCTTCTGGCTCTGCTTTCTTCTTCTGCTGCTTCTTCTTCTGCTGCTTCTTCTTCTGCTGCTTCTTCTTCTGCTGCTTCTTCTTCTGCTGCTTCTTCTTCTGCTGCTTCTTCTTCTGCTGCTTCTTCTTCTGCTTCTTCTTCTTCTGCTTCTTCTTCTTCTGCTTCTTCTTCTTCTTCTTCTTCTTCTGCTTCTTCTTCTTCTTCTTCTTTTTTCGCATCTTCAGATGCAGAATGAACCGGTTAAAGGATGACATCAGGAAGAAAACGATAAGAGGGACACCCTGAGACACAGACACAAAAGAACGGTCTAGCTACTAGGATACGAGCATAAACCAGAGAGTTGGCGCAAATACCACAGTCATAGCCATGCAAGTGGTGGAAATAAACCAGACCACAAATATAACCGTAGACTGTTGGCAGCATGCCAGCTGCAAATCGAACGCGGCCACGTATTTTTTTTTTTTTTTTTTTTTTTTTTTTTTTCTAGAATGGAACTGGAATAGGATTTCTTTTTTTAAATGCACCAATATCTATGCTATCTCAGCAATACAAGAAAGAACAAGGTAGGAAGTGTAAAGGAAACTATTTTGAAATTTCCATTACACTCGATGATTAAAAGTCTAGATCCTTCGTCTCATGAACTCTCTTTCGATGAAGAACAACAAATTTATTTTCACATTAACTGTTAATTTCCATTTCTGTCAACCATTTCCATTTCGGTCAATCAAAGGCCCAGGTATATCCAATAAAACAGTATTAATCTGGCGGGAAATGGGATGGGCGCCATAGAGTTGATCTGCTTTCTGTTGTATGAAGCCTGTTACTCATTCAGTGCCCGACAGATTACTACATCTCGTCTAGTCAGTCCTGCATGACCAAGTCACTAACGGTTTTTCGCAATAAATATGTGCAATTTATGGAACAAGTTGGTGCAGACGATCTCGGCTACAGCTTACAAAAGTTGGGTGCACTGTTCGCAATAAACCGACCGTTTCGAGGTGGTAGTGATTAAGGTGCATGATTATGGAGATGGTAGTCTAGTTAGCGGCTGCGTGGTCTCGAGGTGGTAGTGATTAGGGTGCATGATTATGGAGATAGTAGTCTAGTTAGCGGCTGCGTGGTCACGAGGTGGAGTGATTAGGGTGCATGATTATGGAGATAGTAGTCTAGTTAGCGGCTGCGTGGTCTCGAGGTGGTAGTGATTAAGGTGCATGATTATGGAGATAGTAGTCTAGTTAGCGGCTGCGTGGTCTCGAGGTGGTAGTGGTTAAGGTGCATGATTATGGAGATAGCAGTCTAGTTAAGGGCTGCGTAGTCTCGAGGTGGTAGTGATTAGGGTGCATGATTATGGAGATAGTAGTCTAGTTAGTGGCTGCGTGGTCTCGAGGTGGTAGTGATTAGGGTGCATGATTATGGAGATGGTAGTCTAGTTAGGGATTGCGTGGTCTCAGGGTGGTAGTGATTAGGGTGCATGATTATGGAGATAGTTGTCTAGTTAGGGATTGCGTGGTCTCGAGGTGGTGGAGTGATTCGGGTGCATGATTATGGAGATGGTAGTCTAGTTAAGGGCTGCGTGGTCTCGAGGTGGTAGTGATTAGGGTGCATGATTATGGAGATAGTAGTCTAGTTAAGGGCTGCGTGGTCTCGAGGTGGTAGTGATTCGGGTGCATGATTATGGAGATAGTAGTCTAGTTAGCGTCTGCGTGGTCTCGAGGTGGTAGTGATTAGGGTGCATGATTATGGAGATGGTAGTCTAGTTAGCGGCTGCGTGGTCTCGAGGTGGTAGTGATTAAGGTGCATGATTATGGAGATGGTAGTCTAGTTAGCGGCTGCGTGGTCTCGAGGTGGTAGTAATTAGGGTGCATGATTATGGAGATGGTAGTCTAGTTAGCGGCTGCGTGGTCTCGAGGTGGTAGTAATTAGGGTGCATGATTATGGAGATAGTAGTCTAGTTAGCGGCTGCGTGGTCTCGAGGTGGTAGTGATTAGGGTGCATGATTATGGAGATGGTAGTCTAGTTAGGGGCTGCGTGGTCTCGAGGTGGTAGTGATTATGGTGCATGATTAGGGAGATGGTAGTCTAGTTAGGGGCTGCGTGGTCTCGAGGTGGTAGTGATTAGGGTGCATGATTAGGGAGATGGTAGTCTAGTTAGGGATTGCGTGGTCTCGAAGCATGGTGTCCGCTAGAGGTTCCGGGTTCAAACCACGGTAAAGGCTGGGATTTTCTAAACGTGGACTTGGACTTCTAATTCTCCCTGGTCTCTGGGTAGTGAGATCGGACGCCCGTGTGCATTATTGCGCACGCACCAAATCTTTTGACAGTTGGAAATCGAAAGGAGTAGCAAAATTTAGAGTTAGAAATGTGCCTATAGGTATTTCATGATCTCGCCTGTGCTACACAGCCTGTGCACTGTGCTGAGCCTCTTCGGACTCAGACTTGAGTTAGAAGAGGAACGAAGCGCTTATGGGTTATTATCCGTGTGCCGTGATGTTGATCCGTTGTTCAAAACACCTGTGCTTTGGGAATAGGATGTTGTTTATGAGCCAATTCTCGTGGATGTTCAGATCACGTGGGTTGTCTGAGTTTTTGTTCTTCCTGGTCCATGGTATTATAATGATTTTCCTGTAGCATTTCATTTCAAACACTCTGATTTTTATTTTAAACTAGCTGTACCCGGCCACGCGTTGCTGTGGCGTAATTTGACTACATGGAAAATAGAGAACATAGAAATGTGTCTTCCCTTCACGCTAGCGATGTACAGAGCAACAGCTAAACCACAGCTAATAAAACTGGTTACAAAGTGGTTTATTGGTTATCACATGCTAAAGCTGTTTGTATTTTTATAGGAGACGGAAGTAAAGCTACAACTGTACTTGTAAATAACAAAGTAAGTCGTAAAAAATAGAAAAGCGGAGGTAGCGTTAGTAAAATATAAACAAATTAGGTAATGAGAACTTGAAAATCACGTGTAAAGCTCTTTAAGTTCTCTTAAATTTAAGTAATTACCCCCCTCCCCTCCCCTCTTCCACCGACTACTGCTCTCTCCCTCTTCGAAGGATTTGAAAATCACTAACTGGCGATATTTTGTTGTTGCTGTAACTGACATTGACATCCCTGTCCATCTGGACTAAAATAAGGAGCAGGAATTGTAAAAGATAGTGAATAGGGCTAGTGAAATATTTACCACATCATCCTTCAAGTACCAGTACAACTACTAAAATAATGTCACTGCTATCTGTGTTACCATCTGAGTAGACAGAGAGTCGTGAGCCAGAAGATTTGGTTCCGCATGGCTAGTGCTGTCGCCACAGACTGGTCAGATTAGGATGTATAATTTTACTTGCCGACAGAAGAACGCCATAACCTTACCGGCGGTCTTCACATGAGAGCACTATGGTGTAACAGCCCAACCACAACTATTACTGCTGCTGCTACTTTAAGTGGGTAAAGCAGTTACTGTGACTTAAAGCTCTCTCAGTTAATAGTTTGCCCCCCCCCCCCCTTCCCCCCAAATTCACCGACAACTCTTTCCCACATTGAAGTAGTTGAAAGGGGAAAAAAACAACACTTGAAAAGCAAATGAACACAGGAAAAAAACACCATAATTAGGAAATGAACGCCATTGTAAACAGCACGGCTTAAAATTCCAACACAGATGAAATAACTAAATCTAAATGAAAATAAATGAAAATCTATAAAATTTCAGCGTAACCATGCAATCGGAAAGTTTAACAATGCAATCATAAGTATGCGAAATGGTCAAATTTAATTATCAAATGGTTTACCCATTCACTGGTTTTTTTTTTTTTTTTTTTATTTTTTTTTTTTTTTTATTTAATATTAAGGCAACATGGCTAGTGCTGTCACCACGACAGAGCAGATAAGGATATTATTTTAGTCCGGGGTAAAAAAAAAAATTAACTACTGCGGATTCGAACCCAGGTCTACCGCACTCGAACCCAGTGTTCTAACCATTCGACCAAGCAGCCACTTAATCGGAAAACGAAAAGTGAACACAACTATTAGACATATGTGTCCCTACCACTGTGTCGCGATTAAAACACAATTCAAAACCGCAGGCAATTGTTTTCTCGTAGACAGATACTCCAGATATGTTAATGAAATAGAAATCGCACGTGTCTAACACAGTTAATGAAGTTAATGTCGCAGTCACTGTCTCCCCCGACGTCGAGATAGTCCTCGATTGCCTGCCCCCCCCCCCCCCCCCAATCGAAGGTTGTTTGAAAAACAAAAACAGAAAATAGAAATCGTGTTTAATATGGTTATTGTGGCAAATATAGAGATAGTCTTGTTTGCTGTACCACGACCTACTCTATGTATTAGTATTAGAGAAGGCGTTGGCTGCACGTATAACTCGCCGGCGAATGGTAAATACGGCGCATGCGCAATTACTAACGTGGCTATAATTAGAAATCACTAAAGTTATAAATATTAGTTGCGTATATTTTGGCATTAATTGTGGTCACCTATCTCTAACAGTGACAGGTTGAATTTCAAACCACGATGGTTCAAAATCCGGTATCACAACAAACATATCCTGAAAATTTCAGCTAAATCGGTTCAGTAGTTTCCGAGTCTATAGGGGTGAAACAAACACACAAACATTGATTTTTATATGTATAGATTAAGTGATTGAAGATAATTAGCCATATTCAGCTAGAAGCTAAAATCAGTTGAGATGAGATGGATGTCTCCACCTTCACAAGGTGCTCGGTTTCCAGTTTAACAAGAACTGCACAGTTTTGCATGGCTGAGGTCAACTGTCTTTACGAACTGACATCACAGCATTGTGACATTCTCATAAACGCTCTGTCCCCCATCTTCAGCAGTCAACGTAGAGTTCCAATATCGATAGTGTCAGAAGTAGTCTGATAGTATGTCTGTCTTTCCAATGCCGTCTCCAGTATGGGCCGAGGGGCTGTTTCGGTCAGCTGTAAAACGTGGGCCAACAAAATGTGTCTAGTATTTTCGGATTGACTTTCGGATATTGCCGTGATCTTGCCTGTCCTTTGAGGGTTTTGTGTCAGCCAGATTCTCTGGTCACTCCCTGTCGTAGCATTCTCTTGATCTAGAACAGCGGTTCTCAACATGTGGGTCGCTACTCTTTTATGGGTCGGACGACCCTTTCACAAGTGTCGCATAACACCATCGGAGAACACATATTGATCAGAGGTCGCTTACTTTTTATTTATTTCTTAGCTTAGGGCTTGTTAGCTAAAGTTAAAGGTTGACGTTTGGTGCAGGAGAGCCTAGCATATGATACCACAACATCCAGCTTAAGAATGGAGGTGGAGGCGGTCACTGCAGCTTTCCGCTGGCTAGAGAACTCGACACACACACACACACACACACACACACACACACACACACACACACAAACACATATCGTGATTGTAACTGATTCAGAAAGCACGCTAAGGAAGATCAGAACAGGTATGCTTCGTGCAGAGTGGCATGCTTCGCTGCGGAGGATACGAGTGAAGAGTTATGTCTGGATTTTTTCACCGGGTTTCGCCGGTGTGTTGGGAAATGAACAGACGGACAGACTGGCTGGCTCTGCACAACTTGGTGGAAGACTGCCACATGATAGGGCAGACGGGTTAGTGCCTTGTGGGAGAGCGTGTACAATTCGGAGGAGCAGATGGATCACCACAGTCTGGTGAGATTGTTGCAGTTGGGGGTGACGAGAGGTTCTGGTAGATGCTCGAGGCTCCGAGGAAAGGCGGACGGACGTTTAATCAGAATGCTACTGGCACCATTAGTATCGGAACTCTTCGCTGGCTGCTGAAGATGTGACGGAGCGCTTATGGGAATGCCCCGAGTGCTGTGATGTAGGTTCTTGAATCAAATAAAAACAAATCAAAATCTTAGCTTTTTTTTTTTTTTTCTCTTTTTTCTTCCACCTAATTTTCTTTCATGTTGTCTCCTATTTTCGCTTATCCTCTCGTTATCTCTCCTTCCCTCTCCCCATCTCTCTCTCTCTCTCTCTCTCTCTCTCTCTCTCTCTCTCTCTCTCTCTCTCCTCTGCCTATCTCTCTTTCCGCCTACCTGCCTCAGTCTTTCTCATCCACCCATTCTCCTCCAATTAACCCTATCTATAATTATCATCTAAGAACCACACAACATTATATAATCTGCTCCTTCAGGCTTCACCGCATCAGCTTCCTGAGACAGCGGCCACAACAACGCACATCACTAATGTAATTGAATCCTGCCTTGTTCTTCAGGTCTCCACTTTACGCAATCCTTCACTGCACGCCTAATAATTTATGCAGTTTTGTCGTGCCTCGAGTGGCCCGTGCGAGTTTCTGATTTCCTTCAAATGCTCATTCAATTTGTTGATTGCTCGTTTCATGATATATAGCTTTCCGTTTCTTGCCTTGGCTTGCATGTCACTCTGTATTATACGCAGGTGTGTTTGTCATACGTCTTAACTAAATTACATAGTTTATTATTCAATCACAGAGATTTGCTTTCCCCAATTTCTTTAATCTTTTAATAGCTACTTTATTTGATTAAATTAGTCGAATGTTGAATATAGAATTAAGAATAGACATTATAGCACTGGGGACACTCCCATAAGGGCTCAGTGCACATCTTCAGCAGCAAGCGAAGAGTTCCATTTCTGATTGTACCACTAACATTTAATAAGTGATAAGAGTAAAGTAGAACCTCAGGATACGAATCTAATCAGTTCAGTGATCGAGCTCATATGGTCAATAACTCGTATTCTGAAACTATTTGTTGCCATTAAAATTATTGTAAATTATTTGAATTCGTTCCATTCTAGCGTTCTAGTGCTGTTGATTTAAACCAGAATGGCAGTTTTATTTTCGTTAACGGGGTTAAATGTGTGGCACTGTTTTTAAACGGGTTTAATTCAGACCATGATGATGATGATAATCATCATCAAGGGTCCTGTCGACTGGCGTGGCAATTATAGCTTTCGATTCCTGAATTACCTGTTGCCTCAGACCTTTTTTGGCAATGTTTACCTGACCCAATTCATTTTAATTGTTATCAAAATTAAACAAGGTAACACCGGGAATTCCCGTCTCTCCTCCCTTCACAATCTCACGCAGCTCTTCCTATGTCCTTCATTCACTATCGCATGCAGTTCCACCTATGTCCTCCCTTCCCCATCTCATGCAGCTCTCTCTATGTTCTCCCTTCACAATCTCATGCAGCTCACTCTATGCCCTCCCTTCACAGTCTCATACAGCTCTCTCTATGTCCTCCCTTTACAATCTCATACAGCTCTCTCTATGTCCTCCCTTCACAATCTCATATATCTTTCTCTATGTCCTCCCTTCACAATCTCATACAGCTCTCTCTATGTCCTCCCTTCACAATCTCATACAGCTCTCTCTCTCTCTCTATGTCCTCCCTTCATCTCATACAGCTCTCTCTATGTCCTCCCTTCACAATCTCATGCAGCTCTCTCTATGTCCTCCCTTCACAATCTCATGCAGCTCTCTCTATGTCCTCCCTTCACAATCTCATGCAGCTCTCTCTATGTCCTCCCTTCACATTCTCATGCAGCTCTCTCTGTGTCCTCCCTTCACAGTCTCATACAGCTCTCTCTATGTCCTCCCTTCATCTCATACAGCTCTCTCTATGTCCTCCCTTCACAATCTCATGCAGCTCTCTCTATGTTCTCCCTTTACAATCTCATACAGCTCTCTCTATGTCCTCCTTTCACAATCTCATGCAGCTCTCTCTATGTCCTTCCTTCACAATCTCATGTAGCTCTTTCTATGTCCTCCCTTCACAATCTCATACAGCTCTCTCTACGTCCTCCCTTTATCTCATACAGCTCTCTCTATGTCCTCCCTTCATCTCCTACAGCTCTCTCTATGTCCTCCCTTCATCTCATACAGCTCTCTCTGTATGTCCTCCCTTTATCTCATACAGCTCTCTCTATGTCCTCCCTTCACAATCTCATATAGCTCTCTCTATGTCCTCCCTTCATCTCATACAGCTCTCTCTCTATGTCCTCCCTTCATCTCATACAGCTCTCTCTATGTCCTCCCTTCACAGTCTCATGCAGCTCTCTCTGTGTCCTCCCTTCACAATCTCATTCAGCTCTCTCTATAACCTCCCTTCACAATCTCATGCAGCTCTCTCTCTCTATGTCCTCCTTTCATCTCATACAGCTGTCTCTCTATGTCCTCCCTTCACAATCTCATGCAGCTCTCTCTATGTCCTCCCTTCACAATCTCATACAGCTCTCTCTATGTCCTCCCTTCACAATCTCATACAGCTCTCTCTATGTCCTCCCTTCACAATCTCATACAGCTCTCTCTATGTTCTCTCTTCATCTCATACAGCTCTCTCTCTCTCTCTCTCTCTCTCTCTCTCTCTATGTCTTCCCTTCATCTCATACAGCTCTCTCTATGTCCTCCCTTCATCTCATACAGCTCTCTCTCTCTCTCTCTATGTCCTCCCTTCATCTCATACAGCTCTCTCTATGTCCTCCCTTCACAATCTCATGCAGCTCTCTCTCTCTATGTCCTCCCTTCATCTCATACAGCTCTCTCTCTATGTCCTCCCTTCACAATCTCATACAGCTCTCTCTCTATGTCCTCCCTTCACAATCTCATACAGCTCTCTCTCTATGTCCTCCCTTTACAATCTCATACAGCTCTTTTTCTAAGTACTCCCTTCATCTCATACAGCTCTCTCTATATGTCCTCCCTTCACAATCTCATACAGCTCTCTCTATGTCCTTCCTTCACAATTTCATACAGTTCTCTCTATGTCCTCCCTTCATCTCATATAGCTCTCTCTCTCTCTCTCTCTCTCTCTATGTCCTCCCTTCATCTCATACAGCTCTCTCTATGTCCTCCCTTCATCTCATACAGCTCTCTCTCTCTCTCTCTATGTCCTCCCTTCATCTCATACAGCTCTCTCTCTCTCTCTCTCTCTCTATGTCCTCCCTTCATCTCATACAGCTCTCTCTATGTCCTCCCTTCACAATCTCATGCAGCTCTCTCTCTATGTCCTCTCTTCATCTCATACAGCTCTCTCTCTATGTCCTCCCTTCACAATCTCATACAGCTCTCTCTCTCTCTCTCTCTCTCTCTCTATGTCCTCCCTTCACAATCTCATGCAGCTCTCTCTCTATGTCCTCCCTTCATCTCATACAGCTCTCTCTCTATGTCCTCCCTTCACAATCTCATACAGCTCTCTCTCTCTCTCTCTCTATGTCCTCCCTTCACAATCTCATACAGCTCTCTCTCTATGTCCTCCCTTCACAATCTCATACAGCTCTCTCTCTAAGTCCTCACTTCATCTCATACTGCTCTCTCTATATGTCCTCCCTTCACAATCTCATACAGCTCTCTCTCTCTCTCTGTCCTCCCTTCACAATCTCATACAGCTCTCTCTCTATGTCCTCCCTTCACAATCTCATACAGCTCTCTCTCTCTCTATGTCCTCCTATCACAATCTCATACAGCTCTTTCTCTATGTCCTCCCTTCACAATCTCATACAGCTCTCTCTCTATGTCCTCCCTTCACAATCTCATACAGCTCTCTCTCTCTCTCTCTCTCTCTCTCTCTCTCTCTCTCTCTCTATGTCCTCCCTTCACAATCTCATGCAGCTCTCTCTATGTCCTCCCTTCACAATCTCATACAGCTCTCTCTATGTCCTCTCTTCATCTCATACAGCTCTCTCTTTATGTCCTCCCTTCACAATCTCATACAGCTCTCTCTCTATGTCCTCCCTTCACAATCTCATACAGCTCTCTCTCTATGTCCTCCCTTCACAATCTCATACAGCTCTCTCTCTATATGTCCTCCCTTCACAATCTCATACAGCTCTCGCTCTCTATGTCCTCCCTTCATCTCATACAGCTCTCTCTCTCTATGTCCTCCCTTCACAATCTCATACAGCTCTCTCTCTATGTCCTCCCTTCACAATCTCATGCAGCTCTCTCTATGTCCTCCCTTCACAATCTCATACAGCTCTCTCTATGTCCTCCCTTCACAATCTCATGCAGCTCTCTCTATGTCCTCCCTTTACAATCTCATGCAGCTCTCTCTATGTCCTCCCTTCACAATCTCATACAGCTCTCTCTATGTCCTCCCTTCATCTCATACAGCTCTCTCTATGTCCTCCCTTCATAATCTCATGCAGCTCTCTCTATGTCCTCCCTTTATCTCATACAGCTCTCTCTATGTCCTCCCTTCACAATCTCATACAGCTATCTCTATGTCCTTCCTTCACAATCTCATACAGCTCTCTCTATGTCCTCCCTTTACAATCTCATACAGCTCTCTCTATGTCCTCCCTTCACAATCTCATACAGCTCTCTCTATGTCCTCCCTTCATCTCATACAGCTCTCCCTATGTCCTCCCTTCACTATCTCACGCAGCTCTCCCTATGTCCTCCCTTCACTATCTCACTCAGCTCTCCCTATGTCTTCCTGTCACAATCACATGCAGTTCTACCTATGTCCTACCTTCACTATCTCACGCAGTTCTCCTCGCGTCCTCCCCATCCGTTTAATTTCACTAAATTAGACAGATTTTACAAGAAAATAATTAATCAATAAAACATTCACAATATTTCAGATTCTTGGCAACACTGTCTGTTCTATTGGTCAGCCAGAACATTTTATTTTGTTGTTGCTATAAATGCCATTGCTATATTTAAAACACAAAAAGTCCAGACACAGAATCTTGGAAGCCAACTTCCTAGTCGCTTAACACAGTGTGCGTGAGTTTGTGTGTGTGTATTTGTGTGTGTATCTGAATGGATCTTCGAAAGGAATGGAATGATTACGGATTGATTACATGTGATCATATGTATATGTGTGTGTGAGAGAGAAAGAAAGAGAATGTGTGTGTGTGTGTGTGTGTCTGTTTTTAAGACGGACATGTTGCAATCAGTCAGTCAGTCAGTTGTCCCTAACGCTCGCCCACTTATAGCTACATTTCCTTGATATGTAATGTAACAGGCTGGTATGATATGTTTAATGTTTTATTAATTTGAGTTTGGCTGTTTGGCTACACTTGCCAACTAAAACTATTAGGTTTGCAGATCGGACTCTCCTGAAGTGCACAGTGAATCGAAAAGTTATGTAGTCCTCTTGTTGTTGCATAACTGTACAAAGTTCTCAACGTAACGTAGGAACGGCGGACTAAGAGAGAGAGATGAATTGGCTCACTGATCTCGTGTGCTGGCGGTACGTTCGGTAGTTAGGTTGTGTTCGATCTAGATTTCTATGTGTATCCTCGCCGGAGAATCTAACTGTATTTTGCTTTGAAGAAAAAGCGAACTCTTATCTTTGTTAGCTGGAGTGATTAGCACATGGTCTGTTGGAATATGTTGATTTTTAATGTATTTTTATCACGCAGGTAAATAAATAAATCTTGAATGTGATTATTAAATTTTTTTTGGTGTGATTCAGAATATGACGTGTAGTTCGTGCCCGCTATCTGACTATGTGCTGCCTATGTAGTTGTATGTTGTAGTTGGTGTTGTGTACTGGAACTTTATATCCGCATGAAACCGGATTTTTTTTTCTAATCACGACCTTGGCTTCCAGGTCAACCCAGCCTTAAATCGTTACCAGGCAAAGTCCTTTGAAGTAAAGGCTGCCGGCGTGATGTTACCACACCATCCAGTCGTCTATAAAATTGCAAGTCTGGCCTCGTGTGCTGAGTGCGCTACTGACATATAAAGGGACATTTACTTGACTTTACCATTTGACAAAGGCAGATACAAGTAACATACCACTGACACTAAAAGTACTAAATTCTCTAAATCAATTAATCTCAGTTCCATTTTCACTGTAGACTGGTCACCCTATACTTGCTTTGCTTCTGTAACCTTGAACACTACACAGAATGCCTGATAAAAAGATTCCAGGACGCCGTTCGTTGTCACGCGGACAGTTTTGAGCATACGAAATAATAAATTCAGCCGAAAGTTGCAAGAAACGGAGAAACAGCATCGCCCATGCCAGCCTGTAAGGCATTGATGATAACATTATCAAAAGATATGGCGTTTATGAAAACCACCATAAAGGGAAACATTGAGCCAGGGAACTATTTTTAAACAAAAAATCAGAACACAAAAGTTGAAATATAGATAAGCATTCTATCAGAATGTACGACCAAGCAAGAGACATTCTTTGTTGGGATCCTTTGTGGTCAACATCCATCGTGCAATAGGCACATGATTGAATGATTGAGATAATTTAAAAGAAATAATAATTTCTATGTTTGCTTTTATGCCGGTCAAACGGAGCTCATTATTTGCATAGAATGAGTCGATCTTTGAATTAAAACTTGTGTGTAATTTCCCTGGAGAGAGTATCTCGGTATCATACACAAGCAAGAGAATGGCACAGCTATATAGATAAATATAGGCATACAAAGATTAAATATCTGACAAGAATTGTACATTTTTAGCAATAAAGTATAAATAATTTGTTTTTCGTCATTGATACACAACTTTGATGTTCTGTATGTGTTTAAAGAAAGTAATGGGGGCGGGGCAGAAGTTAAACTAAATAGAATTTGTAATGGAAGGTGTTCTTTATAGAATTCAGTGTAATTTTGGTTAAATGTGGCGAATAGGTCGGCTTTCGGATTTTATTAGTGGTAAATTCTTTGCTTCTTGCAGTGATTAGCTGTTGTATTTTCCCCTATGTATGGACTAAAAATTTAAAGTTCCATCACTTAGCTGCTATGTTAAGGGCATGACGTGACATCATCAGCTACGGATTTCATTTGGAATGTTGTTCCTCTGTACTTAGTATGGTTTGTTTTGTAAACTGCAAATTCATAACTGACAAGTGACCTGTTGTGACACGGCTAATGGTGCCTTCTGCAATTCTTGTCGTGTGCAACTACTGATTTTTTGTAACTGCTTTTATATCAACGACAACTGCATTGGTCGTGCTTCTACTTTGGGTGGTAGTCTTACTCTTTGAATATGTGTGAATACTATTGGCTGTGCAGATAGTGCAGTCTGTGTCACTTATTCAAAAGCAGGCAATGAGTATTCTGTGACGCTTTCCTCTGGCACCGAAACGGGGCAATAGTGTGCTGACACGTTGGCACTGACACTGGGACAGTGATTGATTAGCTTACTACCTTATACCCGGGGTGCGTATCCTGTCGTCACAATATTGGTGGTGCCCTTATGTGATTAAAATTGATCGCGTGTGCAACTGCTGATTTGTTGGTTACCTCTGCTACTGTCGATGATCAACTGCATTTCTAATGTCGGACTGTTTGAGACAGCAGCCTGTCAAAGGGACTGTGATCAACATTGTGTGTGTTTTTCGTTATCATAGGAGTGGAACAACTATGGGGTGACCCGTTTGCTATGAAGCTAAAACTAACATAACATAACATAACAATACGTAACATAACATGACAAAGGGTGGAATACGATATTATCATAAAATATAGCAGATTAAAAATGGCAGTAGTTATATTTCTTTGTATATATTTCTGTATGTGTGTGTGTATGAACATGTGCGGATTCGTGTGTGTGTGTGTGTGTGTGTGTGTGTGTGTGTGTGTGTGTGTGTGTGTGTGTGTGTGTGTGTGTTGTACTTACTTATGGTGCAGATGCGTGGGCCATTAATCGAAAGACCGAAATTTTAATCTGGATTTACTAGAGATTAAATTGTATTTCAGTAAAAGAAACCAAATATGAAAGTATTAAAGAAGCCGAGAAAAAATAGAGCGATGATAAAAGAAATGCAACAAACAAGTGTGTGATTGAGGATTGATTGACGTTTTACCCCCACCAGGACATCACACCGAGCGATAAATAACAGGTGGCACAAAGTACCGCCATTAGGATCATGATCACACAAGGACAGGCCCAGAAATCCAATATTTACTATGTCATTTGTATAAATAAGTAGTCTTTCAGGTTTTTCTATAGTTCTTTTTCTTCTTTTTCCTTCCTTTAATTTTTCTTAAGGGCCAAGTTGAGCAGAAGTGGGGACAGGACCTCACGTTGCTTTAAGTTACTTACTTAACCAGTCAATCTTCTTCTACCTTTGGGTGTAAAGGTTTTGCAAGTGAGATCGTCAGACTTCTCTAACAGCAGTTTTCTTTTGGGCTTTGTTCCATTCTAGTCATCTGTCAGTCAGGGACTGTCAAATGTTGTAATACTAGTAAACTCTTGGTAGCTCTGGTAGTCCCATTCTTGATTCTTAACCTTCCATGCCTGCCACGGTGACCGATTCTCTTCTATTCTGCATACGTGTCTTTGCAATCTGAAGATTGTGTGTGGGTGTTCGAACACCATCGGTTATTTAGGGCAATCAGGTGTTTTATCCATCATTGGAAGCTGTCGATAAAGTTACGGAGTTCGTTCCTTTTGCGACTTTCTCCCATTTGGGATAAAGCATACTGCAGTTATTGAAACTATGTC
>CAJHNH020000302.1:77325-97325 GCA_905116865.2 Candidula unifasciata
GAGGATATAAACTAATTATTCACACACCTATATTAGGAATACGCTGTTGCTTAATTGGTTTATCGAAATTGTAGGATAATTGTACACGGTGTCGGATATATCAGTAGCCCCACGCAGAAAAGCAGTGGAGCAGATACACACAGTCCCAAAATAAACCCGCCACCTTTATAATGCCAGATAAAGGTCTTAGCCACTTCGTTGTTTTTCTCCACCTCGCTAGCATTTCACTTTATATAACAAAGACGTAACTCAGTAATTTAAATAAACTTTAATAAGTCAGAGGAAAGCCATAACTGCACTTTGCTTTATCCCAAAAGGCTTGGTCTCCCTTAGCAGACTGTCGCAAAAAGAAAGAACTCCGTAACTTTATCGACAGCTTCCAAAGATGCATAAAACATCTGATTGCCCTAACGAACCAATGGTGTCCGAACTCCCACACACACAATCTTCAGATGGCAAAGACACCGGCTAGACTCATTGCTCTGGAGATTGCCCTCATTGAGGAAAGCGTGGTGCTTATGAAACCAAGACTGATGGGAACATGAGCAGCATTTTAAAAGCGAGAATTTAATATCGAACTCTAAATTCTTTAGTTCTAAAACCAGGTTTCGTGTTTTTATTTCTAATGTTATACAGTTTTAACAAATTACAACGAAAATTTAACAACCACCAGAGACTTCAAGCGAAATTTAAATGCATTTGGAAAGTCTAAATAGTAAAGTAACGGACCCATTTCGACATCTACAGGGGTATTTGACAAGCAGGCTTGGACATATAGTGCAATCGGCACTCAGTGGGTCATAAAGACAACATTACGTCTGCCGCTTTTACTTCCTTTGACTTTATTTGGTACCCATTTAGGGCTGGGTCGACCTGCGAACCAATGTCATTTTTTTTCTAGGGGTAAAAAAGATCCGACTCAGTCTGGACCTGAAACCGACGACCTATTGAATCTACCGGCGAGCGCCTAGCCGCAACACAACACCAAATGTCTAAACTGATGAATATTTATTGGGATGAGTTCCAGAAATGTGAATAAGATAAATAACCGGAAAACTTATTGTAACAAATATTATAAGATAGCAATGATGACAATGTACTGGGTACGTCACGTGGATCTAGTTAGCTTGTAGTCGATGGAGCTGCGTGGTCTCGAGGCATGGTGTCTGCCTCAAATGCTAGAGGTTCCGGTTTCAATCCCCGGTAAGGGCTAGGATTTTTTCACGTGGACTTGGACTTCAAATAATTCCCCCCCCCCCCCACCCCGGTTTCTGGGTAGTGAGATCGGACGCTCGTGTGCATTGTTGCGCACGTAAAAAAATCCGTTGCCAGTTGGAAATCTAAAAGAGTAGCCTAACAGCACTGCCCGGGGAAAAAATTTGAAGTTAAAAATCTACCCAAAGTATTTCAGCGGCGTCCGTGGCTAAGGCGTTGCGAGTCTGACTCGTAATCCAACGTACCGCGATCGAAACCCACTGCGGGCTGCGTGAATTTTTATCGTTGTATGGGACCTCGCAGGTCGACCCAGCCTTAAATGGGTACCAGGATGAACTGTCCTGGTCTGCAGACGGAAAAGAAAGATAGGGAAGAGAGGGAATAGATGAGACAGAGTTTATATGATATCCACATGGCTGAAATGGAGGAAGTCGATGATACAGTATACATCTCAACGGACTGCATCAGAGCAACACTGAAGACCTGTCCGGACACAGCTCCAGGGCCTGATGGCATTAGCTACAGCGACTTCAAAAGCCTCAAGGCGACAGATATTGATGAACTATCCACGATTTTTAACAACACCATGAAAACTGGCATTATTCATGATGACTGGCTCCACAGCTACCTCAGACCGGTTCCTAAGCCAGGAAAAGACCACACGAGAATAAATGGCTACAGAATCATCACACTCCAGAACACTGTAGGAAAATTCATGGAAAAAATCGTTGCCAGAACGTTAACCCAAATATTGGAGTCGGGTGGCCTATTCCCCGCTACACTAGGTGGCTACCGACCAGGAAGAGATACATGGTGCAATGCTGCAGTATTTGCCTACGACACATATGAGGGTTTCCAGGAGGGAATAGAAACGGCTGCAGCCGCTATTGACTTAGAAGATGCGTACAACAGCGTCCCATACAACATGCTCATCAGACTGCTGTTGAATATGCAGATAGAAACAAATTTGGTCAACTGGATCGCAGCAGCGCTATTTGAAAGAACAGTGTCGCTTCGATGTGGTGAATGGGCATCCGAACCTCAACGCGTCCTAATGGGTCTGCCCCAGGGATCACCATTGTCGCCTGTGCTCTTCAATGTGTACACAGCAGGAGTCACTAGTGCACAACGCGTAGGCCTAGGCAGAACAATGTCGTATGCAGATGATATCCTTGTTTACCGTCGAGGTAAAAACAGGCAGGAAATTACAACCACACTACAACACGAATTAGACAGACTTAGTGAGTGGTGCCAGGAATCAAGAGCTCATGTGAACCCGTCCAAAGCCTCCTTAACATGGTTCTCTCTGAATACCCACATCGTGAGTACACTAACGCCAGTCGTAAGCATCTGTGGTGTGGACATCGAGAGAACGGACACCATGAAATACCTGGGCATGACATTTGACAGATGCTTGTCATACAAATGCCACGTAGACAACGTCATACTTAGAGCCAGGAAAGGTTTGACAGCACTCAAGGTGCTAGCAGCAGCTGATATTGAACAACGTCTACTTTTCCTTCTCTATCAAGGGCTTGTGCTTAGCGTCATTGACTATGGTCTTGGCCTCCTCACTGTCAGCAAAACCCAGGTAGAAAGACTGGACCGAGTACAGAATGAGGCCATGAGACTCATACTCGGCTGCACAAAAGACACCTCCTGCAACGCCATGCGTTATATCCTGGGTCCGCCGACTATGACAAGCAGATACAAAGTGGCACAGGTCAAGGCTTACATGAGGGTATCGGCAGATATTATAACCCATTACACAAAGCTATTCACGACACAAAAGGAACGCGTCTCAAAAGGGGCCGCTCTTGGATGGCAAAGGCTGAGGACTTAATCCAGCAGGTATGTGACCTAGACGTGATCAGCCACGGAAAAGAATGGACGAATACAGCAGTAGACATGCATGGCATCTCTAAGGTTGTCATCACACTCGGAAGGTACTGCAGGGATCAAATTCCTGCGGCGGTAGACACAGAAGTAAGGGAACTGATAGATCAGCATTCAGACCCAGAAGATACCATCATCTACACAGATAGATCCGTGAAGCGCGGATCAAGGTCAGCATGGGCATACACAGCGCAAAGAAAGGGGAAAACAATACATGAGGACAGCGGCGTTTACCAGACAACCACGTCAAGCATTTCAATGGAAATAGCCGCTGCTTCTAGAGCTTTAGCATGGGTATCCGAGCAAACCGCCACACAGGTAGTAATTGTCTCAGACTCAATGAATATGCTTCAGAAGATAGCAACAGGCAGTATGCGCTCTGAATGGATAGAAAGCATCAGGAAATCGCACTTAACCTCCGTAACCTGGATCTACACACCGGGTCATGCGGGCGTGAAGGGAAATGAGCGAGCAGACCAACTGGCAAGCACTGCACTAATGATTGCGGGAAAAAGTATGGACAGAGCAGACATAGTCAACGCTGTACGAACTGGGCTAGTGAAGAATGAGGAATCCCTGACACTAACACGATTGCGTGACATGGGAGTTAAGCATGGTGATGCACGTCTTTGCCGTCTTCGAGGCCGAGAAAGGAGACAATATAACCAGCTTCTCATGGGGACAATTAGTAGAAGTACTTTAGAGTGGCTGCTGCTTCGGAGAACTGAGCACGCATGGGTATGCCCAATGTGCAGTGACATTAATTGTGATAACAGAACATAAAATAACATCTTAGTAGGGAATCGGCAGTACGAAACCCAAGTTCAAGGTGTCTCCTTCGTGCCAAAGAACTGCATGGCTGTTGGGTGAACAGTCGTTAACGATGGCAGGCAGGTCGTTGTAGGGGCGACGCCTGCTGGTGGATGTTATATCCTAAGTCCCTTCCCCAGCTAATAATGAGGGTACTGCTGGGGTGACCGTTTATTAACCCTCATATAATTCTTCCGGTCAAAATGGACGCTAGGTACGGCCACCCTTTTCTTTTCTTTTCTTTTTTTTTTTTTTTAAAGCCGTGGCAAATATTTTTTTTTTTCTCCAGACGGTGGCCGTTGCATTTTTGCTCCATTTGTAGACTGGAAGGATGTAGTTTCGTCGCCCAGCTTCTGAGTTGAGTGCGTGGCGTGACACTGTGAGCTGCGTTTGTTTTGCGTTGGCACAGGAGCGGAGCATATGTGGGGTGATCCGTTTGCTATGAAGCTAAAACTAGGATTACCAGATTACCAGATTACCAGATTACTGTCCTGGGAAAGTAAAGACGGCCGGCGTAATGCTGACCACATTACCCACCGAGTGCCGATTGGTCTGTAAATATATGGGTGCTTTTCCCATATGCCCGATGCGCCTAAGGGCGTGTAAATGGATCTTTACTTTACTTTTACTTTACAAAGTATTTCAGGATCCTCGACGGTGCTACAGAGCGTATGCACTGTGCTGAGTTTCTTCGGACTCAGACTTGAGGTAGAAGAAGAACGGAGCACTTATGGGTTACTACCCGTGTGCCATGAGGTTGATCCGTTGTTCAAACCTCAAACCTCAAGGTAGTTGTCGATCCTTTTGAGTCTAGGACGGGCATAGGGCAGAGGTCAAAGCTCTCCATGTTGCCAACCCTTGTAGGTCCTGAATTTTTTTTTTTTTTTTAGGCCTCTTGTTGAGCCTTCTCTGATGTTGGTTCTGCGTAGAGTCTCTCGCTTGGTCTTCTTCAGTTGCTTTTCCCTTCTAGTGTCCATATGAGGGCTTGATGGTGGAGTCTTGTCTTATCCATTCTAATTGTATCTCCGATGTGGAGCAGGGGACGGATAATCTCCAAATAGATATTGCAATGGGAAACAATTAGTTTGAGGAACCGAGGATGTCCAAGAAAAACCATTAGAGGAGTGATGTTGCGAGAGGCCAACGCTGTTGGATTCCATCGAAAGGAATGCACACGAAATAAAAAAAATGGAGGCTTAGAGTGTGACGTATATGGCACTACAATATGATGATAATGGTAAAGATAATGATGATGGTGATGATAGCGATGATGATGGTGAGGATAATCTAGACGTTTCTGCCGAGTCGGGGCAGCAGCCCCTCCGAATATCGAGTATCCAATCACCCCCATGTAGAACACGGAAAGCAAACATCGCAACGCACGCGTATTCACCTTTGTATTTGCCCAAGCTCAATATTTACCCCAAACAAGTTAATACTGAGCTATTGATAACTATTGATTCCTTATTACTGTAAACAAACGGGCTGTAAGATGGACTGTTTGTGTTAAGGGGAAAAAAATTGGTTATGAAGCTGAAGGGGTGACTTTTCTCAGACAAAAAAGAAAAGTGGTTTTTAACTGGTTGTTCCGATTGATTTGTTGAAGTGTCGTTGGTTGGCTTGTTTGTGTTGTTGTCGTGGTTGCATTAGCTGCGGGGTTACTTCTGGTTGCCATGGATGCAAATTCTTCTCATGTTTATTGTGAGAATGGTAGCGTGATGTTGGTGGGGTTCATGATAGGTTTTTCATTGTAGTAATTGCAGTTGCTTTGGTGTGACACGAAGGGTCCATAAAGTGAGGTGGGGGGGGGGGAATTCTGGTTAAACCATCATATGTACGCACTACACACTCTGAGCTCCCACACACAAAGTTTTTTTTTAATGTTTATTATTTTCATTTGTTTATCATAACATTCCAAAAGTCGAAAGAGTAATGATGCATCAAAGGTCTCCTAAAAGTCAATGAAATTGAAATCATAGGGTTGTTTTTGAACATGTTCTTTCAAAAATAATCTCTTAGAGCAGTTATTTGAGCTAGGCAACTTCTTCCAAGTCGAAAACCGTTGTGTTCGTCACTCGTTATTGTGTTCTTTTCTCGTTATTGTGTTTATTTCTTGTCACTGTGCTCGTCTCTGGTTATTGTGTTTATCTCTTGTCACTGTGCTCGTCTCTCGTTATTGTGTTTGTCTCTTGTCACTGTGCTCGTCTCTCGTTGTTGTGTTTATCTCTTGTAACTGTGCTCGTCTCTCAGTATATTCGTCTCTCATTATTATGTTTGTCATTCCTTATTCTGTTATAAATTAAAATATATTGGAAATTATTATGTAAACAAGCTTGGTCATCAATGCCTCTTGTCCAGTTGTTTCAGTCAGTAACCTTGTCATTTTTAGGGCGGTTTTAACAATTATTCCTTTCTTCCACTGAGATGAGATTTGTTTTCTACTTTCCCCTGCCCACATTCTATTAAATAGTTCTTTTACCATTTGTCAGCTGCCATTTACTGCGTTTAGTAGTTTAGTAGTAACTTTTGAGGTGTGAGGGGTGGGGGGGGGGGAAGGGGGGGGGGGTTAAGGCCTTAGGATTTACGGCCGCATGGCTAGTGCTGTCGCCACAGACTGTGCAGGTGAGATTTTAATTTTTGCCTCCGACAACCACAGAAATCCCTAGCCTCATCGAGTATTCGACCCGGGTTCCCCATATGGGAGCCCAACGTTCCAACCGGTTGGCCAGCCGCTCCTCATTTATCATTATAATAATAATAATAATAATAATAATAATAATCAAAATGATAATAATAATATAATAATAATAATAATAATAATATAATAATAATAATAATAATAATAGTCTTGTTTAGTCTGGTTTTGAGAAGTTGTATGGTTCTCAAACATCACGTCATCACTGTTATCGACGCTGTGTAGACAAGGCTGGGAAATACCGTTGAATCTCTGATTGCGTGACCGAGGAGTTCAGATTGGTGAAGCACGTCTATACCGTCTTTGAGGTAAAGACAGGAGATACTATAACCATCTTCTCGTGGGAACAATCAGTAGAGGTACCTTACAGTGGCTGCTGCGTCAGAAAACTAAGCCCACATTGGAGTGTCCAATGTGCAGAGACGTGTGATAACAAAACTTCACATCACCAGCATTATGTGCATCACGCGATTGCAACAGAAGTTGTTGATCCTGTCATGAGCTTTGGTCTACCTCTGAGGGTGTTTCATTCCTTTCTTTAGGCTGCACATTTTTTCGCGTTCTTTTTTGTGTCTGTTGCTTTTTTGTGTCTGCTGTCTTCTGATATTACAGGTAGGTAGGTAGTTGTACCCTACCAGGACATCACACAAGTGATAAACACCCGGTGACACAAAGTGTCACCATGCGGATGAGGATCACCCGTGGAGAGGTCCCATAAACCCCTTTCTGTCGTGATGCCATATATTTATGGCCCGGCTATATTCAGGACCCCCAGCAAGAGCCAGAGTAGGGCTTCAAATAACGAACACATTGCCATCCCGGGCGAGGATAACTATCTACTTGATATTACACTGAATTTTATTGAACCAATAGTTGATTCTCCATATTTATCCAGAGTATGTGTGTGTGTTTTCAACTCTTTCAGGCGCCCGTGTAATTTAATTGGATGTACATTGATAACTGCGAGAGAAAGATATTTTAAAGCTTAGGGATTTTATTAGGATCAATAATTTACTTGTTGCGATTATATTTGATCTGAAGTATTGTTCATGTTCGTCGTGTCGGTATTTTTATAATTATTTTACTTTGATAATTTTCCACGTACCTTGCCTGCTTTTGCTGGTAATGTAATTACATTCCAGTTTCATAAAATTCTTTGCTGTGAAACAAAACAAAGAATACAGAAAATACAAAATTAAATGAGCTCTTGTCTTGTGGGGTTGTGTAGTGCTACTTCGACCCCTTATTCTCAGCCACGTATTCTTGTTCCAGTTAATAGACCCCTAAATAACGCAAATCAAGCAGTTAGCTTACCCCACGCGTATTCTCATCTTTTCTTTAGTCTTTTAACTGTCATATTCATGTGCGTCTGTGTTTGTTTCTTTTCATGTATATGTTTAGTGCAAGTCACTTAGTTTATATGGCAGTCGACATTCCGTGTGTGAGATAGTCATTGTCACATTATATGCCTTTACTTCTAAAAACGTTTATGAGCAACACTCTGAGTTGACCTTGGAACAGACATGAGTTTTAAAAGCCTTGTTGGGAATTCAGTCCTTGACAGCAGACCAGTTTTACCACTTTTCTTTGACTAAAAACATCCAAAACGGAGTCGGAAAATATCTAAAAACATCTACATTTGCGTAGAAATCATCTAGAAAAAACATCCGAATAGAAAGAGTAACAAATTACAAAGCAATTGATATGACTTTCCCTACAGAATCATGTCCTCATCTTTACTGAAGTCTGCCTCACAAGATCTACAGGATAAACTTAGCTTGGATGTTGAAGTTGAAGCTTCAGATCCAAAATGACTGGTATGCTTTAGCTGTTCCAATTTCTTTTAATACCCAATCAGGGAGCTGATAAGTGGAACAACCTTTTCCTACTCTTATCAGGCCGAATTTTATTGTCAAGATAGCATTTAAGAGGTCAAATTTCATCCTTTTTCTTAGGTTAGATTTGATAAATTCACTCCAAATGAAAAACATCTACCATCTAAACGTCATAAACGCCATCTAATGCAAGGGAAAACATCTAAATCTGGATGTAAAACATCCAAAGTGACAACACTGCAGCAGATAAGAGTGGCATTCATGCAATACCATTGCAATTCTCTCATTGAGCCATTACTCTATTGCGAACTTGTGGTTGAGCGGGGTATGATAAGGAGATCAAAGGAAGAGGTCACAAATAGGACAGAAAAATGTCTATTAGGACACTCTCAAAACGGCTCTCGGTTCCTTTTGCTCTACACAGCAATAGGAGTGACGTCTGCACAGAACCGTTTTGGATGGCGTACATCCCACAGGCATGGTGCGTCCGCCTCCCAGGCAGCGGAGGTTGCACAGGCAGATAAAAGGAGGCAGACTACAAAATACCGTTTGGCTAATCTTACATTCACTGCGATTTCCACCTGTTGTCCACACTGCTCACGAACTTTCCAGGCTCATACTGGACTAATCAGCCACCTTCGTACTCTTAATCATTGATCATTACTACATTGGATGAAAGGTGGTCTTCATCACTCGTGATAGAAAAAACAACACACAAGGTGGAGATGAAGACAGGTGCACCCAGCTTAAGAAATGTTTTAGCCCGGCTCTCTAGCGAAGTTGGTTAAACCTGACTTTCGCGGCGGCCGGGTGACGAACTCCTTGTGGTCCGGGTTCACTCCCGAGGGTAGGCAGAAAAGCCACATTTCTCCCAGATTAACGGTACCTATAATGGAATCAATGCCGAAGGGTTGCGATATCCATAGTACCGAGCCAAAGGGTTTACAACTCAGGGTTTCTGGATACGTTTAAAAAAAAAAAAAAAAATGTTTTAACAAACAGTTGACGTTGAGCCCCAAAAGCCATCCCAAACGAGAACCAGAAACCTTCCACATACCGCTGTTTTTTTTTTTTTTTTTTTTCAATTCTAAACGAAATCACTGTGGCAAAAAAATCTAAACGAAATCACTGTGGCAAACTATTCAACGTAAAATTGTCTAGCAAAATCACACACTCAAAAGCAAACACAATAATAATAAGAAGAAGAAATGTTGGAGGTTACTTTTCAGCATTCTGTAAAGGATGTGCATGTAACTGTAACTAAATGATAAAAATCAACAAGCTTATTTTTTGTGGGGGGAAGGGGGGGGGGGGGGGGGGGTTGACCACTGCCTCCCTAACAAAGTAAGTTGCGTATCTTTTACAGGACGTTGCAGAACCAATCCCAGAATATTTTGTGTGTGGCTGTTTTGGTTTTTCTAAGCAAATTAAACGTCCAGTAGTTTTCCCATTGCTTTCTGCACGGTCAGCTTCTCGATACCACTGTCAAAACCAAAGCAAGGTGCAAATCCCGCAGCTGGGATGTAACCCAGTACGTCAGCATTACGAATCGCGTTCGCAACCCCTATGTAACAGTCGCCGACAAGCGTGTCGTAAGAGTCGACTAATTAGGAGTGCTCCTTTGACCTAAGAGTCCAGGAATCATGAGAATCGTAAGTATGTACACAAATCCCGCAGATCTGTAAAACGGATGTGTATGCAAAAATCGACTTTTTGAATAAATTAAAGTCCAGAAGTGGACAAACAACTCGGAAGTTCAAGAATAAGAAGAATAAGAAGAAAAAGAATTCAAAAAACACTATCCGCCATTCCTATCCATAGAGGGGAAGCAAGAGGAAAATAACCATCAAGAAGAAACTGAGGGGAAACAAGAGGGAAATAACCATCAAGAAGAAACAGAGGGGGAAACAAGAGGGAAAGAACCATGAAGAACAAACAGAGGGGAAACAAGAGGGAGAGAATCATAAAGAAGAAACAGAGGGGAAACAAGAGGGAAAGAGCTATCAAGAAGAAACGGAGGGGAAACAAAGGGGAAAGAGCTATCAAGAAGAAATAGAGAGGAAACAAGAGGGTGATAATCATAAAGAAGAATAAGGAGGGAAAGAACCATCAAGAAGAAACTGAAAGGAAATAAGAGCGAAAGAACCATGAAGAAGAAATATATAAGAAACAAAAGGGGCAGAATCATCAAGAAGAAACAAGAAGGAGAGAATCATCAAGAAGAAACAGAGGGAAAACAAGAGGGAAGGAACCATTAAGAAGAAACAGAGGGAAAGCAAGAGGGAAGGAACCATCAAAAAGAAGCAGAGAGAAAACAAGAGGGAAGGAACCATTAAGAAGAAACAAAAGTAAAACAAGAGGGAAGGAACCATCAAGAAGAAACAAAAGTAAAACAAGAGGGAAGGAACCATCAAGAAGAAACAGAGGGAAAACAAGAGGGAAAGAACCATCAAGAAGAAACAGAGGGAAAACAAGAGACAAGAGGGAAGAAACCATGAAGAAGAAACAGAGGGGAAAACATGATGGAAGGAACCATCAAGAAGAAACAGAGGGAAAACAAGAGGGAAGGAACCATCAAGAAGAAACAGACGACTGGAGGCAGAGACGGGTCATAAAAGATCAGATTTCAGTTAGACGTACAGCGGCAGTCAATATTTACCAAGCCAAGAGAACGTAACGTTATTACACCCATCAATCAATGCCTCTTGTTGCCCTTAGGTCCACAGACTGGTCGGATGGGTACCATAGTCATTTGTTCATTTAATTCTTTCTATACTATTTTATCTTGCCAATATTTTGCAGGGAGTCAGGCTATCAAACTTGGACTTCTAGCAATAACTTATTTTTTCTCTAGGACGTAATCAAATTTTCTTAAAGTTTCTTTTCCATTTCAGTACCTGATTAGTGATTTTTTGTCAATTTCTCCTAAAGATACGCTGACGCACCTCACAAGAAAATGGTGGATCCTGGAACGGTCATATCGTTATACAAATAATTCCACATGTAAACTTTCCAAGAAATAAAGACGTCAGTTTTCATATTGACCACAACAACCAATGAGTAGCGATTTGTTTATATAGGATGTGAGTTTAATGGCTCTAGACTTTTTTGAAATAAATTATTTGTGCACCGTAATTAAAAATGGGTATTACGTAATGTTTTAAGCGCCATGTAACCGTTAGTTTAGAATATCACTGCTATCTACTCATGTTTTAGTATTTGATCTTAACTACAATTGTCTTAACTATTAAAGAAAGAGTATTTTTTGTTAAACATGTGTTCCTAATTAACGTTGGCAGGTATTCGAGTGTGCCTGTTCAACAATTTCGTTTCTCTTTTCTATCTGTTTCTTTTTATCTGTTCAGGTTATTCTCAACATTCGCATACAAAACCACATCTCTGCCGCTTCCAAATAATGTTATCTTTCTTTTACAAATCCTCTTTCTGTCCATATTCGCTTCCGTGTATTAGGGTAGGAATGTTTTAGCTACAGGGAATTAATTTTCTCATCTCAGTTGACTAAGAAAGATTGCATAGAATGTTCTTCATTTTGTATAGTGCTGCCTTTGCTTGAGCTATTCTACATTAAGCTTCTTTAGTACATCTTTCATCTACTGTTGGAGGGCTGCGTGGTCTCGAGGCATGGTGTCCGCCTCGAGTGCTAGAGGTTTTGGGTCCAATCCCCGGTAAGGGCTGTGATTTTTTCACTTGGATTTGGACGTCTAGTAATTTCCTCTGGTTTCTTGGTATCAAGAACAGACGATTGTGTACATTGTACGTCAAAACTCCCTTGGCAGTTGGAGATCCAAAAGAGCTGCCCCGGCAACACTTTGAGTTAAAAATCTACCTAAAATATTTCAGAATCCTCGATGGTGCTACAGAGCCTGTGCACTGTGCTTAGCTTCTTCGGATTCAGACTTGAGTTAGAAGAAGAACTGAGTAATTATGGGTTACTAACTGCTCGTGTGCCATGATGTTGATCCGTTGTTCAAAACCTCAAAAACCATCTGCTGTTGTCAGGGTACTCAGATACATAAACATACAATTTCTTTTTTTTTTTTTTTCACATTATGTCTTTTACTGCTATACATAAAATAATGCTGCATGCTACTTTAAGGACTTTTTTGCTCTCCAGTCCAAAATCTCCTCCAGCTCGTCTTCATCAACATCTTCTTCGCTGTTTTCCTTCCTCTGACCACCTCCTTTAGAGTTCTTCAAGATGGTCTCCTTCTGGACATGCAGGTTCTCAACTTCCTGCCACCGGTGAATCTGGTCATCTATTTCATCAATATTTCTGTCTATGTTCAATTGTTCATCTTCTTCCTCCATGATCACCTCTGACACATGGGCTTCTTCTTTAATAGCTTTCTGAAACAGTTCCCATTCTTCCTCTTCCTTGTTTTTGTAAACGACCTCCCTGACCTTTGCATCCTGTTTTGGGTCATCAAAGAAACCTTCTGGCAAAACCTCAGACATTTTCTTGTTGTGTGACAGCTCCGGCTTGACCTCGTCTGAGCTGGACACATTATTGGGTGAGTCAAAGAAATCCCCGGGGAGACTGGTTTTCGATGACTTTGTTAAGGAAGCACCAGCTTCTGACTTTAGTGTCGACGTCTCGGATTCTTCCTCATCGTCGTCATCATCATCATCAGAATCTTCACTCGAGGAAGACGAGGAGTATCCAGCCAGGAAGGCCGCTCTGGCTCTTTCTTTAACTTGACTCCTGGAATCCTTGGAGTCAGTGCTAGCAGGGTCTTTCTGCAATATTTTAAAGTCTGTTGTTGGCTCTGATTTTGGCCGTTTCCTGTCAACTTTAAGTGTATCATCAACTGCTTTTCTTTTCAATGGTGTGTTCGAAAGATGATCTTTTAATGATCAACCACACATGTTCGCATGGACTCGTTTATTCAGTTACTAACCATCTTATCCACTCACATTTACAAACTTACAATCACACACTGAATAGCAAATCCTTTTACTCATCCATTGACTAATTCAGACACACATTCACTAACTACCTGAATATTCACTCCCTTTCTAACACTGGCATCCTCACCTTCTCTGTCCCACCCTACTTCAAATCTCTTCATCCACTTCGCGGTGATTATCCTCCCCCTGTCCACCCGTGTACAAAAGCCTCCACTTGCTGCGTTAGAGAGTGTCTGACATCGTGAGTTTCCAGAAAATAGCCAATTGTCTCCCATGTCCCGAGCTCCTAACCGAGGGCTGCCACACTCGACTCTGGCAATTCCAGACTCTATCTGGTAAACCATTCTAGGAAATCCGAGCATGTTGTCGGCTGCACGTGAGTATCCCATCATCCCCCGGGGATCTCTCACTCAGGGCCGATCGATAACATGGAGGAATATTACTAGAGACCGAGCTACTCTCGGCTAACTGGTTGTTGTGTCACCCGGGATGGACGTGTCATCCGTTATCTACCCGTTCACTCTTTTCCTCCTGCGTCTAGTGAACTTTTGATTCTCGTTTATTTCCCGTCACAGCTGTCACCGCAAGGGATGATCTGTGTGCGGCACATGTCGTGGTTTTATGATCGTTCACTCTAGTGCAGTCATTCAGTGCTTGTCTCAGCTGGGGAAACCCCAGTTACATTTATTGGTGTCGCCTTTGCCAGCTTCATTATTGTGTTCCATTAGTATCATCATAATTTTCATTGTCATGGCCCAGTTATATTTTGTGTTATATTTTTTTGTTTACTACCCTCTTCTCCCACCTACTGACCCTTTATCCTGTTCTTCAATATGACATCATTCAACGCATATCTATATAATGTGTGTGGTTGTGCGAGTGTACCAGCGTGTGTGTGTGTGTGTGTGTGCGAGCGCGCGCACGCACGTCAGTGTGTTTTCTCCTGCATGGTGCCTGATACGTAAACGATGGTAACAAAACTAGACTGATTAACTTAGAGTGACTAGTAAATATATACCAGTGTGTGTGTTAACTTTTTTTCTAGGCAAATTTACGTCTAGTAGTTTGCCATTGTTTTCTGGACGGTCGGCTTTCAGTACCAAGACAAACCGTCCGCAGCAGGGATCGTACCCGGAACCCCGACATTACGAAGCGCGTTCGCAACACCTAAGCCGCAGACGCCGAACACTGTATTACTACTAACTGTATTACTACTAACTGTATTACTACTAACTGTATTACTAACTGTATTACTACTAACTGTATTACTACTAACTGTATTACTACTAACTGTATTACTACTAACTGTATTACTACTAACTGTATTACTACTAACTGTATTACTACTAACTGTATTACTACTAACTGTATTACTAACTGTATTACTGTATTACTACTAACTGTATTACTACTAACTGTATTACTACTAACTGTATTACTACTAACTGTATTACTACTAACTGTATTACTACTAACTGTATTACTACTAACTGTATTACTACTAACTGTATTACTACTAACTGTATTACTACTAACTGTATTACTACTAACTGTATTACTACTAACTGTATTACTAACTGTATTACTACTAACTGTATTACTACTAACTGAATTACTACTAACTGTATTACTACTAACTGTATTACTACTAACTGTATTACTACTAACTAACTGCTGTATTACTACTAACTGTAATACTACTAACTGTATTACTACTAACTGTATTACTACTAACTGTATTACTACTAACTGTATTACTACTAACTAACTGCTGTATTACTACTAACTGTAATACTACTAACTGTATTACTACTAACTGTATTACTACTAACTGTATTACTAACTGTATTACTACTAACTGTATTACTACTAACTGTATTACTATTAACAGTATTACTGCTAACTGAATTACTACTAACTGTATTACTACTAACTGAATTACTACTAACTGTATTATTACTAACTGTATTACTACTAACTGAATTACTACTAACTGTATTATTACTGACTGTATTACTAACTGAATTACTACTAACTGTATTACTACTAACTGTATTACTACTAACTGAATTACTACTAACTGTATTATTACTAACTGTATTACTACTAACTGAATTACTACTAACTGTATTATTACTAACTGTATTACTACTAACTGTAATACTACTAACTGTATTACTACTAACTGTATTACTACTAACTGTATTACTAACTGTAATACTACTAACTGTAATACTACTAACTGTATTACTACTAACTGTATTACTACTAACTGTATTACTACTAACTGTATTACTACTAACTGTATTACTGCTAACTGTATTACTACCCCACATTTACACACTCATAAACTCGTAAACGCACACTCACAAATTCACTCACAAACCTACTAACATACTAACCTACTAACTTCCCTAGCCCAGCGATCGACTCACTAACTAACCCACTTACTAACTAACCCATTCACTTATCACCAAACTGTTTCTTTTACTAACTTTTAACCCACTTACCGGCTAAACCGCTACTTATTTACTTACTAACACTTTCATATTCACACGCTCAGATTCAAATGTATTCAGTCACCTACTCTCTTACCTTCTATCCCCATTCAGAAGCTCAAAATCACATACTTACATGTTCATTTACTTATCTTATTATTCATCCATTATCACTCACACTTATTCAGTAAATAACTGCCTTACTTAACCACTCACTGACAGTCTCAAAGTCACAAATAATCAGTAACTGACCTTCTTACTCGCTTCTTACACACTCACGTACACTCATACTGAGTAATTAACCTTCATACTTACATTCACACACTCACGTACACTCATACTGAGTAATTAACCTTCATACTTACATTCACACACTCACGTACACTCATACTGAGTAATTAACCTTCATACTTACATTCACACACTCACGTACACTCATACTGAGTAATTAACCTTCATACTTACATTCACACACTCACGTACACTCATACTGAGTAATTAACCTTCATACTTACATTCACACACTCACGTACACTCATACTGAGTAATTAACCTTCATACTTACATTCACACACTCACGTACACTCATACTGAGTAATTAACCTTCATACTTACATTCACACACTCACGTACACTCATACTGAGTAATTAACCTTCATACTTACATTCACACACTCACGTACACTCATACTGAGTAATTAACCTTCATACTTACATTCACACACTCACGTACACTCATACTGAGTAATTAACCTTCATACTTACATTCACACACTCACGTACACTCATACTGAGTAATTAACCTTCATACTAACATTCACACACTCACGTACACTCATACTGAGTAATTAACCTTCATACTTACATTCACACACTCACGTACACTCATACTGAGTAATTAACCTTCATACTTACATTCACACACTCACGTACACTCATACTGAGTAATTAACCTTCATACTTACATTCACACACTCACGTACACTCATACTGAGTAATTAACCTTCATACTTACATTCACACACTCACGTACACTCATACTGAGTAATTAACCTTCATACTTACATTCACACACTCACGTACACTCATACTGAGTAATTAACCTTCATACTTACATTCACACACTCACGTACACTCATACTGAGTAATTAACCTTCATACTTACATTCACACACTCACGTACACTCATACTGAGTAATTAACCTTCATACTTACATTCACACACTCACGTACACTCATACTGAGTAATTAGCCTTCATACTTACATTCACACACTCACGTACACTCATACTGAGTAATTAACCTTCATACTTACATTCACACACTCACGTACACTCATACTGAGTAATTAACCTTCATACTTACATTCACACACTCACGTACACTCATACTGAGTAATTAACCTTCATACTTACATTCACACACTCACGTACACTCATACTGAGTAATTAACCTTCATACTTACATTCACACCACTCACGTACACTCATACTGAGTAATTAACCTTCATACTTACATTCACACACTCACGTACACTCATACTGAGTAATTAACCTTCATACTTACATTCACACACTCACGTACACTCATACTGAGTAATTAACCTTCATACTTACATTCACACACTCACGTACACTCATACTGAGTAATTAACCTTCATACTTACATTCACACACTCACGTACACTCATACTGAGTAATTAACCTTCATACTTACATTCACACACTCACGTACACTCATACTGAGTAATTAACCTTCATACTTACATTCACACACTCACGTACACTCATACTGAGTAATTAACCTTCATACTTACATTCACACACTCACGATTTATTAACCAACTGTCGTGAGGTGAGCAGCCACCCTACACTATGGACGAGTCGGGATGCTGAAGTCCCCTACGCGGACAGTCAAATTTCAAACTTGAACCCGCCCAGAAGGGTATATAGTCCCTTATATTGATCTATACCTTTATCTGGTAGAATATTCCTTTCTAGACCTTCTAGTTGCTTTGATAAATCTTCATTTTCAAACTTGCAACTGTAGGTTGGCGAATTCTGGTATTTTATTCAGAAATTCCTGTAAACCGGTTCACTCCTTAGGCAGGAATACAAGGGAACTTCTTTTCTAGAGACGCTAGTTTGATTTTGAAAAAATCATTCTTCCGCCTGATCCCGAAGTGTCAAGACGTGTATACAGTCTATGCAGAAATTTGGCGCATTCAAAGTTCCATTTCTATCTTGGAAGATTTCCTAAGCTTGGGATGATACCTCTTTAGAGATCAGGCAGAAGAATCACAGTCCAGCCGACAACCGCCAACCCATACCATTCTATGCACCCAGCATAATCAGAAGTCCTGCCCTTTTTACCACTACCTCAACATGGCAAGAGCGTGTTTGTGAGCTCCAGGACGAGTGGACATTTGCAGACATCTGTGTCATAAATCTAGAGAATCAGTCTTCAAGAGCTTGGTTGGGCTCTGAGGATGTTTTGTGACCTGACTTGTGAGAGAGACTTGTTGAGTCCCTAGGCAGTTCCTGTGTCCTCGATGGTGAGGTAATCACCTGGTACCAGATCAACTAGAGGCATAGATACCTGAGTCAACGACAGTCGAATCACCATGGACTGAGGGGAGAATCGACCTACGAACTGGGATAAGTGATCTATTAATTACCATCATGCTCTCTTCCCACAGCTCCTTGTGATTTCCTAGGATGAATTCATGTACTCCTTAAGACTAGATCTGGCTGCTTCAGTATCTGGGTTGTGTCACTGATCCCTGAGTTCCAGTCAATGAACATTCTTGAGAATCTATTCATTAATACATGTATATATATTGTACTTGTTACATACATTTATTTTCATGGCTGACTTAGGTGTCCCTGTTTCACCATTCTAACTGTCTAGCATTGATATGTGTGTGAGTAATAAGTGTTATCTGTGTTAACATGGTTATGATAGGAGACAATCATAACCTGGTGGCTATCTTTTTATTGTAGTGGGGGTGTCCAGCCAAGTGTGCCTAGGAATATTATAAATTTTGTAGTACCGTTGCATTTTTACTCCATTCGTAGATGAAAGGATAGTTTCGTCGCTTAGCTACTGAGTTGAGTGCATGGCTTGACACTGTGAGCTGTGGATTTCAGTTGGAATGTTTTTTGACTTTGACCAACGGGGTGTTGTGAATTGTAGATTCAGAAAATGGCGCGTGGCCTGTCGTCGCAATATTGGTGGTGCCTTTGTGTGATTAAAATTGAAAGATTAAAACAGTCTATGTGTTTTTCTTTGGCACAGGAGCGGAGCAACTATGGGCTGACCCGTTTGCTATGAAAGTGAAACTAAGATTACCAAGATTACTTATTTGACTTCCTAAATATTTGCTCCGTCCCTAACTCTCGCACCCTCACCTTATCTATCTCACTGCGCTCCTATCTCTTCATCCCTTCTCGCGATCATTATCCTCTCCCTGTCCACCCGTGTATAAAAGCCTCCACTTGCTGCGTTAGAGAGTGTCTGACATCGTGAGTTTCCAGAAAATAGCCAATTGTCTCCCATGTCCCGAGCTGCTAACCGAGGGCTGCCACACTCGACTCGAGCAATTCCCGACAGCACTACCTCAAAGAATTAATTTACGGGTGTGAAGGACTTGGGGGTATGCCTTGTTTAAGTGCCCAAAATTGTGTACTCTGTATACCATTATTATAATTTGTATTATTAAAATTATTATTATTATTAGTTGCTGAATAGTGAATTACTGTAATCATGTATGTGAAATTCTAATGTGGGTGCTGGGACCCAATGCGAGGGGAAGCTGGTTTGAGGCAGACGGCCCTCTTAACAAGTATTTGGTAAAAGTGGACTAATTAAGTGTTTCCTTCGAAGTCGGAGTGCATACAAAGAAGCATGATCTGTAAAATGGATGTGCAAGCAGTCCTAAAGTTCTGTAATAAGTTCAAGACTAGACGCAGGGGAACAACCAGAACTTTCTGCCGAGTTTACAGCCGCAAAGGAAGAAGAAGAAGAAGAAGAAGAAGAAGAAGAAGAAGAAGAAGAAGAAGGAAGAAAGAAAGTAGGAAAGAAAGAAAGAAAGAAAGAAAGAAAGAAAGAAAGAAAGAAAGA
>CAJHNH020000302.1:102325-109825 GCA_905116865.2 Candidula unifasciata
TCTCTCTCTCTCTCTCTCTCTCTCTCTCTCTCTCTCTGCATCCATTTTCAGTAGCCTTGTCTCGTTTTTTTTTAAACATATATATCTCGGTAGCCTTACACCGTTTCCAACATAATTGACCTCAGTATCATATTACTCTGTACAACCCGCAGTAATATTATTGAACAATAGCATCACTATGCAATATCCTACAGCAATTTGTCCTTCTCAATCTGTCGCTCAAAGCCACCATCAGAAGAACTGTTGTCCTTGCGACCACGACTTCAATCCCAATCTTCTTTTTCAAGTTTTCAAAAGCCGATCAAGCTTTAAAACCCAAGTACACAAACATGAAAAGAATTAGATAGATTTTATATAAAGCCTATGATTCACAGGCAAAGAGGATGACATGAACCAACTGAACCACAGGGTGAATGTAGCTATATAAAAGCAAAAAAGACACCCGGGGACTCAAGCACCTATTTCAACTGCAGCATTTGGAGAGCCGAGGCAGTAAGCTTTTAAGAACTTAAAGAGGCCTTCGATAGGAAAATTGAACGCCAATTTCTAAAATACTGTCTTGGGTAGCAAGTGGAGCGCAACTACTTGCAAAAGTCTTGAAGTCTAAGAGTTAAGAGGAATTTCGCTTATTAACTCTGGAGTTGTGGCTACGCTACTTGAGATTGGGGGGTAGGGGTGTTGGAGGAAGGGTGGAGGGGCGACTTTGACTCGAATTTAAGCGCAGCCTCTGCAGCTGGTATCACTGTGCCACGAGTTTTGTTTTAGTTTTAGCTCCACCAAATTGGTTTTATAGATACGAAAAGGACCTCTTAGTTTTCAGGGCAGTAGTTTGAATGTTGAATTACCAATCCACATAACAGCACTCGGGACACTCAAATAAGTGCTCATTCCCTATCTGCAGCAGCAAGCGAAGAGTTTCAATTCCGATTTTACCAGTAGCCGTCTGATTGTATATCCGTCTCATCCTTCCCCTGAGTGTTGAGCGTCGGTCAGATCCCCTGGTAACTCCTCGCAGCGCCATTCTCCTTACACCTTAATGATATATCTGCTCCTCTGCACTGTTCACTTGCTCCCAAAGGGCCCTCACAATATATATCTAACTTGTCATACATCAATTCACCACCAAGTGGTGTAGAAGCAGCCAGTCTTTGAGCCTGCTCTGGTTTTTCTTCACAACGCAGTAGTGAGACAAATACTTAGACAGCAAAGGAAGTATCTGAATATTTGCAGATGCTTTCACTAAACCAGTGTGTTTAGTTATAGTTTATGGTTAAGCACCAAAGAGGAAATGAAAGTTACTATTGTGAGAGCATGCACTTTTTCGTGGACTATCTTAAAACAAAACCTTGAGAAAGAAAATATGGGTTTTTGAGCTAGAGAATGATTCTCAAAATGCAATGCACAAAGACAAAGAAAAACATTGACATCCTAAAAGATCTTAAAGATCTCAGCATCAATAAAGAGTGGTTAATAAGCAGCGTCTTGTCTCAAAAGCTTAGGGGTAAAAATAAAAGCAGAAGACATGGTACTAGGAAGGAGGGGCAGAGGTTGACCTACACGAAGATGGGCACAGGATATATGTAACTCCTTGGATATGAAACTGCACGAGACGGGAGAGTTGGAGAGGGACCGAGTTACTTTCAAGTGGACCGTGATGAGAATGACGTTCTAAAAAGCCGTACTACATGATGATAATAATGTCGTTATGGTTAAATGCATTTTACAACAAACGCCTAAGCGAACATTAAATGCGATGCAAAAAGCAAAGAAACAAGAGACGTCAGGGCAATCGATCGTATCATCGATCAGGAGACCCAAAAAATGGCAATATGTTAAACACAAAGTGAACGAACGAACGAACAAACTATTTTCTTCAAAGGGTCTCAAAGTGGGCACGCAGTGGAAGGCTAACAGAATGTCAACACTTCCTAATACTTCTTCTTCCGAGCCCTTGAGGTTCATTGCTGCAGATATCACCCGCCTCCATTCATCTTTCTGGTTGGCCTTCTGTTTCATGTTGGTGACACCAAGTGTTTGCAGGTCTGGCTGGATATTATCTCTCCATCGTCTTCTGGGTCTCCGTCTTGGTCTACGACCATTCATCTCCCTGGTGTATGCAGCTTTTATGCCTTCACCAGGGCTTAAACCCGGGACCTCGAGCACCCGAGACGGACGCCATGCCTCGAGAATACGCAGCCCTATGTTAACCTCACATTACATCGCTGAGAAGAGTCAATCACTAGGATGGTGGTGAAAATGGTGGAGATGGAGATGTTATTATTTCAAAGGAAAGCCCCTTTCCTATAAATCTTTAATAATCCGAAATTGTCGGCCTCTTTTCACTGCATGTACCTGCCGCCCCTCTCCAGCTAAAATGCAGCCTATCTGAGATACAAATTATATATTTAAGTCCTCGCTATGTGGGTACAATATTTAGTTAATTGAAGCCCCAGTAAGGTTTTTGCTGAGGGTTCTTAATATAGACAGACCATAAATTTGGCCTAACGGTTGAAAGAGGTTTCAGGGACCTCTCTCGGGTGATCCTCATCCGCATGGTAGAACTTTGTGTCACCGGGTGTTTATCGCTTGTGTGATGTCCTGGTAGGGTGCAAAAATAGAGGGAGGGAGACAGAGAGAGAGAGAGACAGAGAGAGAGAGAGAGAGAGAGAGAGAGAGAGAGAGAGAGAGAGAGAGAGAGAGAGAGAGAGAGAGAGAGGTACAAAATGAGCCCCAGAGAAGCAGGTCGGGGACATCCTCTTAGTGGTCCTTGATGAGTCTTTGAACTCTGCATACATCATTTCCCGCGTGTTTGACTTTCACTCAGGCCTGGGGAGCCGCTCAAATGTCAAGTGTTTGATTAACATTAGGGACTTGGGGCTCTAGAAGCAGAAGACTTCCTTATCTCAGAGTAGCTTTCGTCTTTAGACTTGACCTCTGCTGGTGCATTCATGCTGTGCAGTTTTTGTATTCTTACTCTCTTTCTCTCTCTCTCTCTCTCTCTCTCTCTCTCTCTCTCTCTCTCTCTCTCTCTCTCTCTCTCTCTCTCTCTCTCTCTCTCTCTCTCTCTCTCTCTCTCTCTCACTCACTCACATACACATACACTGTCACTTTCACTTTCTTTCTGTCTGATTCATTTAGGTTTTTACACTCCCTGTCAATCTTCTGTCACTCACCCATACTCTGACTCTCGTTTTCTGTAAACCCCATCACTCCGTCTCATTCTCTCTCTCTCTCTCTCTCTCTCTCTCTCTCTCTCTCTCTCTCTCTCTCTCTCTCTCTCTCTCTTTCTCTGTATATATGTATAAATATGACTTCCCTTTATCACTGTCACTTTCCCATTTATTCTCTCTCTCTCTCTCTCTCTCTCTCTCTCTCTCTCTCTCTCTCTCTCTCTCTCTCTCTTCATCTATCTCTGACTCTAATTTGGCCCCTTTCACTCCCTGTGCCTGTTCTAGTTCTCGTCCATACTCGCGAACTGTATAGTTATTGTTCTTTCTTATTCTATGTACTCATCCTGTCTGTCTCTGTCTCTCTTTTGTCTGTCTCCTCTCTGTCTCTGCTCTGTCTTCTCTCTCTCTCTCTCTTTCTCTCTCTGCGTCTGTCTTCTCTCTCTCTCTCTCTCTCTCTCTCTCTGCGTCTGTCTTCTCTCTCACTACTCTCTGTGCCTGTCTTCTCCCTCTCTGTCTTCTCTCTCTATTTGCCTGTCTCCTCTATCTTCTCTCTCTCTCTCTCTTCTGTCTGTCTCCTCTCTCTTCTTCCTCTCTGTCTTCTCTCTCTATCTGCCTGTCTCCTCTCTCTTCTCTCTCTCTCTCTTCTTTGCCTGTCTCCTCTCTCTCTCTCTTTCGTATCTCTCTCTCTCTGCTTGTCTCTATTTTTTTTCTCTCTCCTGCCTGTCCTGTCTCTCCTGCATGTCTTCTCTCTCCTCTATCTTCTCTTCCCATATCTTCTCTTCCCCTATCTTCTCTCCCCCTAGCCAGATTACTTTTTCTGTTTATAAGTTGTTCACCTTGAAAGAGAGATTAAATGATACGTTGTGGTTTACGTCTAGGCTGCGATATCTGCGTGTTTCGATCCAACACTATAATCTTTGTCTACTGATTCCGTTGCTTGTTCTCAAAGGACCTTGACACATCTGCCCTGTCCTGTATCAGTTCACTACCCAGCGGTGCAGATTCAGCCAATCTGTCTGGCTGTTCCTTACCCACCACGCCGGAATAGCCAAATTTAAAGGAAACCTTTAATTAATCGACTTTTACGACATACTTGTTGGGGGCAGTAGATCTCCTTCTCTCTCTCTCTCTCTCTCTCTCTCTCTCTCTCTCTCTCTCTCTCTCTCTCTCTCTCTCTCTCTCTCTCTCTCTCTCCTCACAAAGGTTCTTTGAAACGTACACATAAACAACAAATATGACCCAGGTGCACGTTGCAGGCATCTGCGTGTAAGGAGTCTAGATAAATACAACCAAGGAATTTAAAACGGATAAGTTAACATTTCCAGATGACGACAGGTTTATCCACCCTTATCTCACTTTATCTTGTCCACAACTTCAGCAGGAAGCTAATCTCCGCCCACTGGCCCACGTGACGGAAACATTGTCATGCAATTAGTGGGAAGGTTGCAGCAACCTAATAAGTTACAAGATTGTGTTCTGACAAAAGATAAACATTTTAATACGGAGAGAGTTCATTTTATATGGTTAAACATTGACTTTTGATAATTAAGCAGTCAGATTTTCAAGCAAGAAAAGTTTTGGTACCTCTATGTTGATGTTGTTGTTTCTACTAAAGAGTCTGTTTCCGGCGAACACAAACAGTAAAAAAAAGCACGAATGAAGAAGTCTTCCTTCTCTTCCTTTATCTTCTTCTACATCGGCTTTTTAGTCTTCTGTTTTTTCTTCTTCTTCTCCTCCTCCTCCTCCTCCTTCTTCTCCTTTTTCGCTTACTCCTTCTTCGTCTTCTTCTTCTTCTTCTTCTTCTTCGTCTTCTTCTTCTTCTTCTTCTTCTTCTTCTTCTTCTTCGTCTTCTTCTTCTTCTTCTTCTTCTTCTTCTTCTTCTTCTTCTTCTTCTTCTTCTTCTTCTTCTTCTTCTTCTTCTTCTTCTTCTTCTTCTTCTTCTTCTTCTTCTTCTTCTTCTTCTTCTTCTTCGTCTTCTTCTTCTTCTTCGTCTTCTTCTTCTTCTTCTTCTTCTTCTTCTTCGCCATCACCAGCTGTAAACTCTGGTGGACAGTTTTAGTTGTTCATCCACTTCTGGACTGCAGTCCTGTTCCAGAACCTGAGTGTTGCGTGTGCATCCGTCTTACAGATCTGTCTTATCTGAATGCCGAATGCTGGTTCCTTGCCTCTCGGGCATATGCACTCCGACTTCGAAGAAAGCTCCCAATTAGTCGACTTTTACTTTATGCTTTCGGGTAAGCAGTGGGTCTATTCTTGTTATCCCCATAATAGGGCCAAGTAACCCACACGGGGATTCTTCTTCTTCTTCTTCTTCTTCTTCTTCTTCTTCTTCTTCTTCTTCTTCTTCTTCTTCTTCTTCTTCTTCTTCTTCTTCTTCTTCTTCTTCTTCTTCTTCTTCTTCTTCTTCTTCTTCTTCTTCTTCTTCTTCTTCTTCTTCTTCTTCTTCTTCTTCTTCTTCTTCTTCTTCTTCTTCTTCTTCTTCTTCTTCTTCTTCTTCTTCTTCTTCTTCTTCTTCTTCTTCTTCTTCTTCTTCTTCTTCTTCTTCTTCTTCTTCTTCTTCTTCTTCTTCTTCTTCTTCTTTTCTTCTTCTTCTTCTTCTTCTTCTTCTTTTCTTCTTCTTCTTCTTCTTCTTCTTCTTCTTCTTCTTCTTCTTCTTCTTCTTCTTCTTCTTCTTCTTCTTCTTGTTTTTTCTTCTTCTTCTTCTTCTTCTTCTTCTTCTTCTTCTCTTCTTGTTCTTTTTCTTCTTCTTCTTCTTTCTTCTTCTTGTTTTTTCTTTTTCTTCTTCTTTTTCTTCTTCTTCTTCTTCCTCTTCTTCTTCTCCTCCTCCTCCTCCTCCACCTTTTTGTCCATGCTCTCAGGCAGATTCGCTCCGACTTTAAACGAAAACCTTTTTTAGTTGACTTTTTCGACAAGCTTGTTATAGTGTTATAGAGGCAGTTTGACTATTCTTATTTTCCAATACAATCGGGCCTCGGAACCCAAACGATTCGGTTGTATGTTTTGTTTCGTCTTCTTGTCCCTTTTCTCCGCTGAGTTTTCTGGTTACATTTTATGTTGCAGTTAGTACTTATTTCAAACATCAGGTCAAACTTGGTGTCGCCAGACGTGAACACTCTATAGGTAGCCAAAGAAGAATAGTAAATCAACACAGAACTGGTTTTACTGAGGGATATACTGAAGATTGGATCCGGGCGCTAGGGGACTCACCCAAGATGCAATGAGGATAAATCGGTCGATTAACTAACTAACCTCTTTTATACCTAAATGTTAATTGTTTTATGCTTACTTCTTACAATACATGGGTTAAAGTTACAAGTGTTTAAGAGCCAGTTGACCACATGGCTTGACCAGGGCAACAACTCTGACATGATCAAAAACTCTGGTGATCATGTAAAGTGGCAGCACGTTATCCACGACGTTCATTTTGAACAAGCTGAGCTTACGGTGGTTAACCAGTCTGCATATCAAACGAAGGCTTTTTTTTTTTTTAATGTTAGGCAATCAGCTTCCATTCGGTTGAGACCGTTTGACAGCCGCAAGATGGCTAGATAAATGTATGCTCATGGATTCTGGATGGAAATGTGGCTGGTTTCTTTCGATGACATATATGGCGGTCATTGCGGTTGAGAGATAGAGTAGACATAACAACTCATCTTTTACGATCTCCTTCTCTCCCCCCGCCATACACCGCCCCTCTTCCTCCTTCTCTCTCATCTTGTTGTTTATCTCTATAGACACCTTTCTGTTTGTCTCTTTCTGTGTCTTTTTAAATCTGTCTCTCCATCTCGCTATTTTTTTTTCCTCGATCTCGTTCTTTCTCTCTCTCTCTTTTCTCTCTCTCTCTTTCTCTCTCTCTCTCTCTCTCTCTCTCTCTCTCTCTCTCTCTCTCTCTCTCTCTCTCTCTCTCTCTCTCTCTCTCTCTCTTTTTTTTTTTTTCTCGCTCTCAGTATCGCGTTTGTCTTTTTTTATCCTCCAGCTGGCTCTTTGAACATGTTTTTCTTTCTACTCCAACCACTTTCTTACTCTCTTCCATTTGATTTATACGGTATCTAATATTCTATTTTCTCTCTCTCTCTCTCTCTCTCTCTCTCTCTCTCTCTCTCTCTCTCTCTCTCTCTCTCTCTCTCTCTCGCTCTCGCTCTCGCTCTCGCTCTATCAGTCGATATATATCACTGATTAACTTAATCTTTCTTTTTCTTTCTGCTCTCACCTTTTCCTCTCCCGTGTAACTTATAGAGAATCTAGAACTCTCGTTGTCTTCATCTCTCTCTCCCTGTCTCTCTCTCTCTCTCTCTCTCTCTCTCTCTCTCTCTCTCTCTCTCTATGAGAA
>CAJHNH020000302.1:112325-124825 GCA_905116865.2 Candidula unifasciata
GCACCCGGCTCGACTTCCCCCTTCCCCTTACATGCAAACAATTCAAACACTCACCTAGCACCTACCATCATCCAAGAAGCATTCCTCCCACCTTAAACTAAGGGGGTTTTCAATAGCCCTCTTTTTCCCAGCACCCCGCATGTTTACAATATTGTATATCTCACAAGCACTGCCAGATTTCTTCGGCAACGGCAAGCCAAAGATAAGTAACACCATCTTCTGTGATGAAAACAGATAACTTCAAAGTAACTTATAAATATGTTATGTGTTGCAATTTCAAAAATAGCACTTCTGCTGCTAATAATCAGAGAACGGAACCGCTACATGTGCAATGCTGTTTATGTTTGTTCTGTTTCCACTTATTCTTAACATCTGGGAAGATTTCTTTGTCATGCACCTTGGCAGGTATTCATCCGCTAGCTCCAGCTGATCTGAGTTAAGAAGAACCAAGCCCATCTTTAGGCTCTTTATATCTCAAGATGGCCGTGGAAGAACCCACAATATAGCACTCGGGACAGTCCCATAAGCTCTTCGTCTACCATCTGTCCACTTTATTAACATCGTCATCCCCTCGTGGGATGCAGTTTTTTTGTTATTTTGAAGCTCCACCCTGGCTCTTGCCAGGGGCCGCAAAATAGCTTGTCGGCTGAACGCGGTTTTCGGGACCTCTCGACGGGTGATCCTCATCCGCATGGTGGCACTTTGTGTCATCGGGTATTTATCGCCTGTGTGATGTCCTGGTGGGGTAAAATGTACTACTCTTTCAACAACCAGCACAGAGTTCCGATTCTGAAGTTACAAGTAACAGCCTGATTGTGTGTCCGTCTTGCCTTTCCTCGAAGTACTGAATTGTTGCTAGATTCCATTCTGACTTACTGCAGCCGCAAGGTCGTCAGATCAAATGTGCGCTCATGGATTCTGGATGGAAATGTGGCTTGTTTCGCTGACATATATGGCGGTCATTTCGGTTGAGAGCTAGAGTAGACATAACAACTGACCTCATGCGATTTCCTTCTCTCCCATCTACGTTCCTTAACCTCCTCCTCCTCCCTCAACTTTTGTTTATCTCCATAGACTCCTTGCTGTTTGTCTCTTTATGTATCTATCTAAATTTATCTCTCCATCTCGCTATTTGTTTTCTTTCTCTCAATTTATTTTTGTCAGTCTCGTTCTTTATCTCTTTCTTCCCCGCCCCCTTTTTTTTTCTTTCTCTCTCACCCTAACCTCATTTTGCTATTTATCTCTCATTCTTTCTCTCTTCATTCTGTCCTCTCTCTCTCTCTCTCTCTCTCTCTCTCTCTCTCTCTCTCTCTCTCTTTCTGTGTGTGTGTGTGTGTGTGTCGCTCTCAATATCCCTTCTGAATCTTTAGACAGCAATGATATCACTGTACTTCTGCACTCTTAACTGGCTGTCAAATTACATTTGTCATACGTCATGTAATCCGCAAACTACGATGCAAACTGAATCAACTTCTGTTGTATTACGAATATATGACAATCAAGAAACATATAAGCAGCATATTCATAACAGTACTATGCTACCAGTGCCAAGCATAGGCATTATTCACAGGCTGAAGTTCCTAATGTTAACAAGTGGTGATAAGATGCATGTAAAAAGCCCCTAACTTAAGCATTCAAATCAGAGTGAAAGATGATATTATCTGCAGCAGTGTTGCCACTTTGGATGTTTTACATCCAAATTTAGATGTTTTTCCTTGCATTTAAACGGCGTTTATGACGTTTGGATGGTAGATGTCTTTCTAGATGTTTTTCATTTGGAGTGAATTTATCAAATCTAACCTAAGAAACGGGATGAAATGCTATCTTGACAATAAAATTCGGCCTTATAAGAGTAGGAAAAGGCTGTTCCACTTATCAGCTCCCTGATTGGGTATTAAAAGAAATTAGAACAGCTAAAACATACCAAAGTCATTTTGAATCTGAAGCTTCGACTTCATCATCCAAGCTAGCTTTATGCTGTGGATCTTGTAAGGCAGACTTCAGTAAAGATGAGGACATGATTATATAGGGTAAGTCACATCAATTGCTATGTAATTTGTGACTTTTTCCATTTTGATGTTTTTCAAGATGTTTTCCACGCAAATTTAGATGTTTTCAAATATTTTTTAACTCAGTTTTGGATGTTTTTGTCAAAGAAAAGTGGCAGCACTGATCTGCAGGACTGTGGGAACGACAACTTGCACCAGATTCCTAGAGAAGCAAATCAAATGTTCTACCATATTAAAATACAGCCACAACAACTACCAATATTTGCTCTGCACCTAACAAATATGTAATGTGAAAGCAAGAGGGCGTCCAAAGAGAGGATGGATTGATGTAATTTGATACAGTATAGATCGACACGAAATGACAACAATATGCCAGGGTTACCTATCGTCAAATAAGCCAACAAATGATATCATGGAACTCTTGAAATCCCCATAAGTTCTCCTTCACCACCTTTATCAGCCAACACTGATTTCCTTTTCCGATGCGGCTGTTATCGGCGGGGAGGGAGGGGGAGGGAAGAGAGGGCGAGAAAGAGAGATTGCGTGAGTCAAAGAAAATATACAGCCCGAGAAGGGGGTAGAACAGACAGTAGTGACAGTAAAGAAAGTATGAAAGTCGTCAGGCCAAAAGAACATAATGTAAGACGGGCCTACATGCCCAGTTCTGAATCCTTGGAAATAAATTACGTTTGTTCAGTGGGCCGACTGTATTCATTGAAATTTGCAAGAAATTCGCGTATGCTATCTTCAAAGGACGGCATTCTGGTATCATGGCTTACCTTACTTTAGTCACATGCGCGCTTTTTTACCGGAGAGATTGTGTAAGACTGTTTATTCCTCGGAACTATCTTGCACCTGATAATATGGGGAAGTAATGCCAGGTGTAAATATGTATCAACATTGCACATCCTGGTCTGTTTGCAGTGGTTCTTGTTTGCAAGTTTCATCCGAGTGTGCTTTTGTTGTGTGGTATTGATTTTTGTCATTCATATCTTTGCCAGATTGCTCTGGGTGTTGAGCACTTGCTAATCGGCTTTCACTGCTGTTATAAGTGCAGCTTTCTTATGTTTGGTGATACGGTCATATCTCTTTTGCCAATATTGTCACTTCATGTTAAAGGAACGACGTGCTTCGTTATTTAAGACTACATATTTTAATGGCTTATAAACCATCTTGTAATTATTATTATTTTTTTTTAAAAATCTTTTAGTGAAGTATGATTTCTGTTGTGGTTATTATTTTTCTTTCTCAAACTTCTTCTTGTTCTTTTTCTTCACTTCCTCTTTTATTTCTGTGGTTGTCGAGGGAGATATAAGGTTCTGTTTCTAGCTCTTCTGGCCGCCTCGACCATAGGCACATCGTGCTGTTGTAGAGTTTCTCTGATGTTATCCTTCCATCTTGTTCTTGGTCTACCCCGTGCTCTACATCCTTCTTCTCTTTAGATGTATGCTTTGTATGGTACGGTGTCACAAGGCATTCTCTTTAAGTGGACAAACCATTTCACTTGCTGTCTTTGTATGTAATTTAGAATTGGTTCTGTGCCGACTTTTTCTCTTATGATCTCATTCCTGATCTTATCTCTTATGGTCACTCTTACAGTCCTTCTCAGACATTTCATTTCCATGGTTACTAATTTTCTTTTATGGTTTGTTGTGAGCTACCATGTCTAGCACTGGTAGCACAGAGCTGGAATAAATATGCTTTGAATAAGATGTCTCTTTGTGCTGACTGGGATTGTCTTATGCTGTAAGAGGGGGGCTAGCTGTCCCAATACTTGGTTTGCTTTACTGCATCTAATGTCAATTTCTTTATCCAATTTCCCATCTTCGGTAAATGTAGTTCCCAGATATTTAAACTCAGATGCCTGTTTAATGCCTTTGCACTCTATTGCTATGTTTAGATCTGTCTTCTTTTTTCCTATTGACATTACTTCTGTCTTTTCAGTGTTGATTCTCATATTATTTGTTTTACATTCTTCATTCATGGATGTTAGATGTTGTTGCAATTTCATGGCTGTATCTGCTATCAAGGCCTGGTCATCTGCAAAGAGTAATTCGTTGATCTTACTAACATTTTCATTCATGGGCTTGGCATTCTTGCATATACTGTCGATGTAGGTGATAAACAGCAGTGGTGATAATACACACCCCTGTCTTACTCCAGATGTTACTGTGAATGGATGAGATGTTCCCTGATTTATTCTAACTAAACTTCTACAATCCCTGTATAAACTTTTGCACGCTTCGATGAGGTGTTCGTTTACTCCATATCTTGCCATTACTTTCCATAATAATGTCTGTCGACTCTGTCAAATGGCTTCTCCTGGTCTACGAATGCCACAAATAAGTTCCTATTGTATTCAATGTTCTTTTCTATTAACTGTTTAAGTGTGAAGATTGCATCTGTGCAGCTTCTATTTCTCCTAAATCCCATCTGTTTTTCTGCCAGCAGTGGCATTTATCAGCATTTATCAGTTAGTTTGGAACTTTTTTTTTTTTTATCTGTAAAGGGTATTCTCATCAATCTTCTATAAAACCACATCTCCACAGCTTCCAAATAAGTTTCAACTAATTTATTAACTGTCCATGATTCACACACATACATCAATATAGGATTTATTTAGTTCAGTTGACCAAAAAAAACTAAAAAAAAAAAAAAAAAAAGATTGCATAAAATATTTTTCATTTTGTAAAATGCTGCCTTTGCTTTCGGCTTTCCCTATGCTTCTCATGTCACAGGTACTTATCTGCTGTGTAGTTTTATTGAAATGATTGGGTTTAGCGGAAGCGAGGCGGCTTCTGGTAATCCGAAGTCTCATATTTTGCTTGTTTCCCTGTAGAATTCTGACTCCTCATCATCATTATGTGTCGTGTCGTAAAGCCTAGGCTGTCATGTTTCTCCATCTCACATGATCACCAGAATCATTGATCAGTTCAATGTGTTTGTTTCGCCCCATCCATCCGGACAGACCATCCAGGTATATATTTCTTTGCCTTCCTCTTGCTCTCTGTCCACCAATCTTGCCAGTTGTCAAAGAGTTCTCAAATCCATTCCTTCTTACAAAATGGAGTTCTTATTACACGTGAAAAGGACCTTGCCCAAGCGTACGAGGTAATAGGTTACCAGCTGCTTATTTCTGACACAAGTTGGGTGTGGGAGGGGGGGGGGCAGACATTGGTGAAAAGGGGACTTTCTGCAGATCTCATCATTTATGTGTTTTTCTTGAAATAACACCTTTGACTTTTATTATACATTTTGGCGCTATACCTTTCTTGAAAATCACCAATACGTCTGTCTTCTCATTATTCATTCTGAGGCCCATTTTATCACTTTCAGCCACCACCGTCTCTAACAATTTTTGTAGTTCTTTCTAGCTTGTCGCTAGGAAGATTGTTTCATCAGTATAACTGCCAATTACTGTCTGTATTATACCACTTTTGCGGTGTAGGCAGGGGTGTTTTTGAGCCTGAGAATTTACTGCCGCATGGCTAGTGCTGTCGCCACGACTGTGCAGGTGAGGGTTTTATTTTGACTCTGACAGACAAAATCCCCCAGCCTTACCGAGGATTCGAACCTGGGTCTCTCGATTGAGAGCACAGCCTGCTAACCCTTCGGTTAGCCGCTCCTAGTCAGTATAACGCAGGTTGTTTATGTTTGAGGTCAACGTCTCAATAAAGATAAGTATGCTTTTGCGGCGGATTCAAAGCTTCATGTTGTGCTAGCTCCCCCGAGGAGTTATTCATACACAGGAAAAGTGGTAAATTTTACCCCGGTCTGACTATTTACACACAGTCACACACTAGCTCGCCTCTGATTGGACGACCTACATACCACCTCAAATCTGATAGGCCGGCCTTGCGCGATCCGACTTTCAGGCAAGGTCACGGAGATATTCCGCACTTTCGCTGATACCGCGTGTTGTATATTTTACCATGCCAGAGCTTTTAACGCTTATAAAACATTTAGAAACTGGTTCTAACACACAACCCCCCCCCCACCCCCTCAGAGAGTGTCAAAACCTTTGTCACAGGCCGTCTCTTTCTCGGAAATAAAAAACGTGAATGTAAGATAATAGACTGTGACACCCATAACCTCGACCTCGGTAGACTTGTCCAACCAACTTATCAGTGGAGTTGACCTACAACCGGTGGTGTGTAAATGGGGAGACCATCGTATAAATAACAGGAAAAGTCCTTGTCCACACTCTGAAACGTACATGGGGTATACTGTCGGCTCATTCTCCTTCGTTGTAAACGCTTCGCTTTTTTGAAGGACGTCTCGTTGTATTTTTTGTTTACAACTAGGCTGCACTATCTGATTCCAGCAGACTCCAGATTAGTCCCTTTTTACGACATGCTTGTTGGCGTCTGTGGCTAAGGCGTTGCAAGCGCGCTTCATACTGCCGGGTTCGATCCCAACTGCAAGCCCTGCGCCTTGCGTTGGTTTCGACTTCATAATTTCAGTGAATATGTGTTTGCCGATGATTTTGGGTGACCCCTGTGAAAGGGTCGTTCGACCCTGAAAAGGGTCGAGACCCACAGGTTGAGAACCGCTGGCCTAGATCAGACTGTGAGCCCAGAGCAGCTTTAAATAGGCCTGGGTGGAGACTTGAACCTGAACATCTGTCTGACAGCCAGGAGCTCAAACCACTTTACTAATACGATTCCTGTTTAATGACGATAATGGTGATAATGACCTACGAGAGGCGATGATAATATATAACGTTGACGACACATGCTAGCGATAAATAACGACGTCTGTATGTATGTTTGTCAAAAATACGGCGGCCATTATGATGTCACCGTGATCGTCTGCATCCTGATGTCGTGTGCTTAACACTCTTGACATTCATTACAACATTATCGACAGGTTTCAAGACATTGACACGGTTAATGTAATTTATTATGGAAAATAATGGCAAGATATGGAGTAAGCGAACACCTCATCGAAGTGTGCAAAAGTTTATACAGGGATTGTAGAAGTGTAGTTAGAATAAATCAGGGAACATCTCATCCTTTCACAGTGACATCTGGAGTAAGACAGGGGTGTGTCTTATCACCACTGCTGTTTATCACCTACATCGACAGTATATGAAAGAATGCCAAGCCCATGAATGAAGATCTTAGTAAGATCAACGAATTACTCTTTGCAGATGACCAGGCCTTGATAGCAGATACAGCCATGAAATTGCAACAACATCTAACATCCATGAATGAAGAATGTAAAACAAATAATATGAAAATCAACACTGAAAAGACAGAAGTAATGTCAATAGGAAAAAAGAAGACAGATCTAAACATAACAATAGAATACAAAGGCATTAAACAGGCATCTGAGTTTAAATATCTGGGAACTACATTTACCGAAGATGGGAAATCGGATAAAGAAATTGACATTAGATGCAGTAAAGCAAACCAAGTATTGGGACAGCTAGCCCCCCTCTTACAGCATAAGACAATCCCAGTCAGCACAAAGAGACATCTTATTCAAAGTATATTTATTCCAACTCTGTGCTACCAGTGCCAGACATGGTCACTCACAACAAACCATAAAAGAAAATTAGTAACCACGGAAATGAGATGTCTGAGAAGGGCTGTAGGAGTGACCATAAGAGATAAGATCAGAAATGAGATCATAAGAGAACAAGTCGGCACAGAACCAATTCTGGATTACATACAAAGACAGCAAGTGAAATGGTTTGCCCACTTAGAGAGAATGCCTTGTGACACCATACCATACAAAGCATACATGGGAAGAGAAGAAGGACGTAGAGCACGGGGTAGACCAAGAATAAGATGGAAGGATAACATCAGAGAAACTCTACAACAGCACGATGTGCCTATGATCGAGGCAGCCAGAAGAGCTAGAAACAGAACCTTATATCTCCCTCGACACCCACAGCGGTAAAAGAGGAAGTGAAGAAGAGGAAGATTGTAATTTCCCCCACACTTGTAAATCATTCCGTACCGGTCAGCTCGCCACGCGTTTACGTGGTAATCTTTACATAATATACTTTTCTAAATACGGTGCTCTCCGCGTAATTGGCGTTATAATATAGGCTATTCCAAACCGTTGCTTGACCTCGTGTGTCTCTTAGTGGGGAACATTAATTAATATAGGTAACAGTAGGCATCAATGAGTCTGGAGTGTTACTTGGCTAGGACTAAAGGAGTTTAAGTTCTCATTCAAAGTCTTCTTGTAAAAAGGCATTGCATTGGTTTCGTCAATGGTATCGATAGCCGGCCGTTCTGTAGCAGTGGCAAACTAATGGTCTAACATTTGCCTAGAAAAAAACCACAACAAGCAAAAAACGTTGGGGTTGTTTATACAACGTCCTGTAAAGGATATACGCAACTAACTGTTTTTTTTTTTTTTTAACTCGTATAAAGACCTGAAAAGGAGTACTCACTGGGTACCCAAGAAATAAATTATTATTCGTATCTGAAATTCTTCTTATCCAGATAAGAGTTCAAGGCCCCAAAAAAATTTACCGGAATAAATCAGTTGTTCTTCACAACAGAAATTTGCTTTATCCGAGATCGCATTAAGCGGTCTGCACTGTGAGATGTTGATTTTGTCGTAGTGGTGATGAGGTGTGAAGATGAGGATGATGTTTGATGATGGTGATGATATATGATGATAATAATTATGTAAGATGGCGGTATATAATGATAACAGATGATATACATATATACTCCCATATATATATATATATATATATATATATATATATATATATATATATATATATATATATTTGTGGTAACATTTGTTAGTGGTGACATATGTTAGTAGTGACACATGTTAGTGGTGACATTTGTTAGTGGTGACATATGTTAGTGGTGACATATGTTAGTGGTGACATTTGTTAGTGGTGACATATGTTAGTGGTGACATATGTTAGTGGTGACATATGTTAGTGGTGACATATGTTAGTGGTGACATTTGTTAGTGGTGACATTTGTTAGTGGTGACACATGTTAGTGGTGACACATGTTAGTGGTGACATATGTTAGTGGTGACATATGTTAGTGGTGACATATGTTAGTGGTGACACATGTTAGTGGTGACACATGTTAGTGGTGACACATGTTAGTGGTGACACATGTTAGTGGTGACATTTGTTAGTGGTGACATATGTTAGTGGTGACATATGTTAGTGGTGACATATGTTAGTGGTGACATGTGTTAGTGGTGACATGTGTTAGTGGTGACATGTGTTAGTGGTGACATGTGTTAGTGGTGACATGTGTTAGTGGTGACACATGTTAGTGGTGACACATGTTAGTGGTGACATTTGTTAGTGGTGACATATGTTAGTGGTGACATATGTTAGTGGTGACATTTGTTAGTGGTGACATATGTTAGTGGTGACATTTGTTAGTGGTGACATATGTTAGTGGTGACATTTGTTAGTGGTGACATTTGTTAGTGGTGACATTTGTTAGTAGTGACATTTGTTAGTGGTGACATATGTTAGTGGTGACATATGTTAGTGGTGACATATGTTAGTGGTGATGATTGTGATGATGATATATAATATACATATTATGATAGCTGATGATGATGATGATGATTATGTGATACTGGTGATGATGATGATTTTAGGATAATGATAAAGATTATGGTGATGATAGATACTGCTGCTGATGATGATGGTAATGACGATGACGGTGTTAATGATAACAATGACATCGATGACAACACAAAAATGACGCCATCTTCACAACGATCTCTTAACTGTAAATATCGAGTAGCCGTCCTGCGGACTGGCCTTGAACTGTGTAATCTCCTGGATAAACTGCTTTTTTTTTTTATCAAAGCTGGGGAAAGACAGAAATTGCTCAAGCTTCTTACCCATGACAGGTTTCCGACAGACAGCTCATGAAAGTTGTCGTGCAGCAGATCGGTTGTGTGTTTGCAAGCAAGGTTGCGTGTGAAAGTGCACTTTTTACAAGAGGTTAAAATGTGAACTTGTGTGTGAAAGTGCGATTGTCTAACATAGGATTAAGTGCAAGGTTGTGTGTGAAAATACATTTTCTAACAAGGCGTTTGGATGCAAAACTGCTTGTGTGAAAGTGCGATTGTCTAACAAAGGATTAAGTGCAAGGTTGTGTGTGAAGATATATTTTCCAACAAGGCGTTTGGATGCAAGCCTGCGTGTGGGAAAGTGAGCCTGTCTAACAGAGGGTTGGGTGCAAGGTTATATATGAAGTTTCACTTTCCAACAAGGGGTTTGAAGCAAGCTTGTGTGTGTGAAAGGGAGCTTGTCTAATAAAGTGTTGAGTGCAAAGTTGTGTATGAAGGCACACTTTCCCAATGAAAAGGGGACCGAGGAGGGGGGGGGGGGGCGTTGGCTGCAAGATTGTGCGTATGTGTGTTGGGGGGGATGAGCTTGAATAACAAAGGGTTAAGTACAAGGTTGTGTGTGAAGGTACTTTCCAACAAGTAGTTTGGATGCAAGCGTGTGTGTGTGTGTGTTAGATGAGCTTGACTAACAAAGGGTTAAGTGCAAGGTTGTGTGTGAAGGTATTTTCCAACAAGGAGTTTGGATGCAAGCTTATGTGTGGGTGAAAGGGCGCTTGTCTAACAGAGGGTTCGGTACAAGCATGTGTGTAAACGTTCATACTTGAAACAACGGTTTGAGGTTGTGTGTGAAAGTTCCCTTTTAACAAAAGGTTTCTCTGTTTTTGGAAGAAACTGAACTATCTGATAAGGAACTGCTGGAAGCTTATTTGTGAAAATGCACTTTCTAAAAAAGTGTTTCGCTGTATGTGGAGGTGAGCTGGTGTGAGAAAGTACACGTTTCACTGAGGGCTTCATGTTTGCAGACAGCTTTGTGTGTGAAAGATAACAAGTGTTCAACAAAAAGTTACTCTATGTATGGAAACATGCTTGTGTGTGAAAGTGCTCTTCTAACCAGCTGATTTTATTTAGTCTTATGTGCAAATGGCCTATCGTACGTCGTTTCTCGTATTAACGCGCTCTCCAGTGAATTGTAGACATGGTGGCTGAGTGGCAAGCACTTTTTCTTGCTCGTCTGGTTGTCCTGAATTTGAATCGCTAAAGTTGGTGATTAAACAATAATTGGTCCTGGTTACCTGGTCAGCCTCCTCCGAAAAAGCACCTACAGCATTTAGCTTGGCCTGCGTAAATTCACCTCCAAGTGGTGCAGAGACAGTCATTTATCTGCCTGTTCTTACCTTGGAGAAAATGGCATAAGTACGTTAATTACATAGAACCTCTTAAGCAATGCATCTATCTGAGTCACTGCCAGTTACATTGGTTTTCAATCTGGCGAAAAACTACAGTGACTATAAAACACAACAAAAGCTACGATCATCACCCTAAGCCTATATAGTTCGGCATGGAAGTGGTTTTGTTACTTTACGCGACCCCTTCATTTGGTGACACTGCCTATGACTTTGAAAAACAGAAACCGGTGGTCCTACGCGTAGAGCGGCTCGATGAGACTCGAACCAGTGTCAGATTATTGATGTTTTTTTTTTTTTTTGTTCAGAGGGAGGGGGTAAGAGGGTGGTGGAGACAACATATTCTGGTTCGCAGGGTAATAAGCAGATGATATACTGCTGCTCTTGGATGGTTAGCTACTGTATGATAAGGCAGAAAAGGTGAAACTGTTTGCGGTCATGTATAATGTGCAAAAAAAGCAGATAGAGTCTGAAGAGATTGATTCAGCGTAATAGTATAAGCAGAAAATGTGGACAATGTTTTTAAACTAGATATGGCCTTTAAATAGAGCTTTCCTGATTTGCCACTGTTGTTTCGACCGCGTCCATTACAAATCCATCTTATACTGTATTTAAGTAAAATAAGTAAAGCACATTTTTCAAGCCAGTGGCACATTGGGCTGGACACATATGATACTAGACGTTTATTCTGGTAGACCAGTCAGCACAATTTGGGCAATGTGATCGCATTTACTTCCCATAAATTTACCTAGTAGAGTACCTATTTTAGGCTAGATCGACATTAGATCCAATGCCATTTTTTTAAAACACAAATCTGACTCAATGCCGATTTGAACGCAAAATATTTGGGCCGAAAGACAGTTTTTAGCCGCTACACAATGGAAGCTCCCCTGTGTCATATATACTTGGCTGTTGTCCTGTGACCGCTGTGACCTCGACCGGGTTACAATTTACTACGCCTTAAAGAGTCATTTGCATTGTGTCAACTGGTTTACCAGTGCAGGGTTTCGCTATAGAAGATGTAGAAGGTTTCTTCAATGATAATATGCGACTCTCGTCGATGTTTGTTCAAGGTATGTCAGTTTTAATGGGAAAGAATTGAAGGTCGGATGAAATACAATCTAGTATAAGTGTCAACAACACTCACATGATACACAGCCTTAAAGTTTCTTGTAATGGATAGCGTTGGGAAAGTCTAAAAGAGCTGCAAATGGTGGATTTGTAACTTCTTTTTCTTCTTCTTCTTCTTCTTCTTCTTCTTCTTCTTCTTCTTCTTCTT